>CH003412.1:108312-171970 GCA_000149265.1 Ciona savignyi | reverse complement strand
CTACAATTGAATTCCAGCACAGTATGGCAAAAAATCTAACAACTGCTGTTTAAAATTAATAATCAGTTACAGCAGAACTATTTTTCTTCACTGTGATTTTAACCGAACTTAAACCAAGGAAGATTAAATAATTCGTTGACATAAAAACTTTAACTTTCCCCTTTTTACTTTTTAAACGAGATACCATTATTGCGAATATATTCATACCAAGTACTACAATTATTATTCCACTGTGCATGTACTGTTTTACTTAAAGTTAAAACAATTACACATAAATAAAAGCACAATAAGGGAAATACCCTTACACGTTTTCCAAGTGCCTTATTCGCTATTTTTGATGTTAGCTTGGCATTTGTTTATATTATTTGCTAAACTTGTATAATTTTAAGTTGTGAATGATGAATAATAAATGAATATGTGTTAGTTTTGAGTCAATGTTCAATGTAACAATTTAAAAAGTCAGTGAAGCAACTTTTATCCGGTTGTAACGAAAAGCTTTTTGGGTTATTGCATAGCTTTTCCACCAAAGGGTTGGGGGTTGGGGGTTAAAGAAAATTCTCACTAATTAGTCAGCTGTGTCTTGGGACAAGGAACATATTATTGCTTTCAAAATTAAAGGAGCCACTCAATCATACATAACACACTCTAATATCTTTAGCCCGATGGTGGGCACAACTAATAATTGCAATCATTATTTTTAAAAAGAGCAAAAACAAAAAAGGAATTAGCAACCTGAATAAAGGTATGTGATAAGCAAAGTTTTAAGCACTACAGATTGTAATGCTGCCATTTAAATCTCCAAACGACTGCTGGTCAAAAAGTGGGGTTGCAAATGTAATATATTTTGTAAAATTTCACCTGGAATTTTTATACATAGTGACATGCCTTCACTGCCACTCAAGAAACCGATATCTATGTCTCGTGATATATCAAATTCAGTTTACTTTCCGATATAAAATGTCTGGATAATTGAACACAGGGCTTCTTTTGTCACCAGTGTAAGGTATGTTGGACTATTGTGGATAGGGTATCATTAAAGGTAATTCATACTTTTATATTATAATAATAAGTAGAATTTAAGGTGTACATTTTGCACTTCTGGTTTAACCTCTTGATATCTAGATAACTGCAGCTATATCCCAGAATACAATATATATATATAGTCCCTTTAAATGCATATCAATATTAAGGTTTACACCAGCTACACTCGACGACTGCAACAGCTATACAGTAGTTAATTGCAGGTTTTAAACTAATGACAAACACAGACTTACACGGAATCTGGACTGAACTTGCACTTCAAGGCGTATCTTGAATGAGCCTTAAGTTTCGCACGCGGATTCACTTGTATCACACCTTCCAACGACTTGCGCTGGGACACGCTCCAAACAAAACAGGAACCTAAAATAAATAGTTTATCGTAAAAACAATAATAAATATCTTTACTGTTCATCAATTTAATTATCCTCTAAAGGAGGGGTGGGCAACTTCTCTAGTTGGCAGGCAAGATGTGGGAAACTAAAGTTCTTGGTCGGCTGGATTATTACATGAATAGTATTTAATATCTTAATTCCAGGGTATGGTTAGATACAGTCTGCGGGCTGGTCAAAAACCCTTTCTGGGCTGGACACGGCCCGCGGGCCGTATGTTGCCCATGCCTGCTGTAGAGCGTAAAATGGTAGCCTCTATACTATTGCATAACTTCAAACTCAATATGCGCAGACAAAAATGTTTTTGAATAAAGCCTGAAAAGGTGTTGTAGCCTCTCTAAGTAACTAAAAGTGTAATAAACTCACATCATACAATGTTTTTCTTGCGTTATAAAACAGTAATATCACAATTCACTGATACTGGCTAGTGGCTATGTACGAGACATACCTTCAGTATTAACAGCCGCCAGGTAACTTGCATCTGCATCTATGTCTATTGAGTTAATCGCAACACCTGGTTCTGGTATCTAGAAGAAAGGCATTGTTGAAATGTGTGGATGGAGATTGTTTGAAGATGACATGTGTGTGCTAGATTAAAAATTTGGCGCATGTGCAGAAATTTAAAACTACAACAGCTTCACTGCATAGAAGCTATGCAGCTAAATGCATGATACCAATTGCAGCCAGCTATACATGTAGGAAAATTAATAGGCCTACCCTGTATTAAAAAGTGCAATGTTGGTTCTAAGGGCTTGTTAAGAGACTAAACCAAAAAAATTCTATGTAACAGTAAAGTTAAAAAAAGATTAAAAAACAGTCTAGAATAAAAACCATATGTACAATAATACAGAAACAAGAAGAGAGAAAATAAGACTGAAAAATTAAACAAAACTTTGCAAAGACATGACTAAATGCTTAAATTTAAATAAAACAAAATGGTAACAGCCCATGGCTGTGGTATCATAGAGAAAATAAAGAAAATGTGCAACAGAGTACAATTTTCAGATATATTTGAGATCAGTATAAGTGCTTAAATTTTCATGTTACAAATGTTAATATTGAGCATAAAAAACTTACCAAGCGCTCAGTCTTATCTGATTTCAGGTCCCAAATATTGATACAACCACTTTGGTCTGCCACAATAAGTTCCCCCTGGTTGGGATGGAGACATGCGGATGTGATTGGAGCGTTGACTTGGAACATACGATTGCACTGCACACTCCGAACCCTACAGACGCATATTTTAAGATGTTAAAATGCAGGCAAATTTGGTTTACGACCCTTAGTAGGGTGAAAGTTCTTAGGATTAAGAACATACATTGATAGAATCATGAAGAACAAAGGGGGGTTGTTTATTTTATTTTACAGAACCTTGCTTTTAAGCCTTGTTGTAAATCCAACTGGTATGTTGGAGCCTAGAGGCTACAGATAATTGTAAGTTCAGTAGTATAAATTTACCGAGTTGTACATCTAGTATAGCCTAAGGAGCGTGCTAAGGGGTACCGACATAATGCACAAATGGGGTACAGATGCACTTGACAATGTTGACATATTCTTAAAGCTAAACCGTTTCACCTCATATCCCATATTCTTGCCATGCAATCCTCCCCACCAGTAAACATCCATTTTCCGTCTTGCTGGAAGCCGACTGATGTAACGTTCTTACCAAGACCATCATAACAAACGATTGGATTAGGATTCATTGACTTCACATCGTACATTCTGAATCGTATTTATAGATTAAAACAAAGGCTTTCTTCATATTCTGATTCAGACATGAGTTCCTTTTTATGGCTTTCTAGATTGTTGAAAGAAATCCATACATTGGTAGTTGGCTAGTCAGTAAGACCATATATTGGACATTGCCTAAAGTGATCATTAATGTTTAAAATGGTTGACATTGCCTAATTTAAAAGATTAGAAATAGTTAATACATTTACTAACTCACACCTTATACTGCAATATTCACTTAACATTTGTTCAAAACATAAAAATTAAGATAATGAATCAAAAGCAAAATGCTTTGTAGATTAAACCAATTTACCTAACGTGTTGGTAACCAGCTGCAGCCAACAATGCTCGGTCCGGTGTGATTTTCATGGCATTAACTTGCTATAAACAAAATACCAAATATATTAGATGTGGTACATATGGATATAAAATCTTTTTAAAAAGTGATACCTCAGTAGTTTTTCAAGCCTCAAATTTTAAAACACCAGAATCTATCATTTGTTGTGGTTACATAAGTGATATCAATCCAATCAATCAATCCATCAAACATATTTTATTTGTTAAACGCATAAAAACAAAACAATAACAATACCAAAAAATTATTTTTCTACACAACACAAATAGATGTATTAAGTGACAGTTTAAAGTGTGCAATCATTCACCACATACATGCAAAGTGCAACACACATGACAAACATTTGTTTTGTGAAATCGTGTGTGATTACGATAAACTTTCAAAGAGGTGCCAACCTACAAAACTACTCCTTTTATTATATTAATTATTGTAAAATCTTACCGAATCCGGATGCTGCACAGTCCTCCAGCAAACTCCACTATGGGCTTGCCAAAATCGAATAGTATGATCATAGCTTCCCGTTGCCAGTATGACAGAGTCGTCTCCATTGCCGTTAACCGTCATATTGAAAGAGTTTTTGCAAAGTTAATACAGAACAATTAAAAGAGGCAAAAACAAACAGATGCAGGTCAATTTCTCATTTTCGGGTATTTCCCGTTTGCATATTAGTTGCCAATCATAGAAATAGTATATATTAATTATTGTCTAAACTCTAAGTCTAAAGGGACGAACTCGTCATGGTTTCGAACCTTAATCTGATAAAAAAAAGAATGTAAAAATTTAATATTGATGTTTGTCCCCGTGGATGGAAAAACGCAAGGAGCGTTAACACACGCTCTCTCACCGTGGGGTTACCAAAGCTATTTCTGTGTGTTGTGTATGATTGAGACATTCCTTTAATTTGGTAGAACGTAAAATATTATTCCACTAGGTTAAGTCATTGTCCGTAAACTGCCTTGCCCAATACACAACCGATTAGCTAGTGGAGAGGGTATTCATATTTTTCCCCGTAAATCGAAAAACCAATAGGGTTAACACACGGTCAATCGTCAGATCACGTCGCGCCCATCGTCGGGTTACCGGAGCTATTGCAGTGTGTTATGTATGATTTATACGTTCCTTTAAGTTAGTAAAACCCATTAAGCCGCTGGGTGCAGGCAATGTCCGTTAAGTGCCTTGCCCAAGTACACAACCGATTATAACTAGTGACCAGTTTCGAACTTGCATCCCTGGTCGCTAGCCAATCACTTGTATCACAATGTGACCAAAATGCCAAATTCTATACAAAAGAGATCTTAGTCACGATTTCATAACGAAATTTTTGAAATTTAACACGGTAAAAAAAGAAGAAACAAATTAGAATGCGATAATGGTAAAACAACGGTCACGTGATCTTAATGAGGAGCCCATCGGGAGTTTAAGAAGTCGGGAAACATGTAAACATCGAAAAGTCGGTTAAAATGAATATGTAATGGGTTAAATGGTTGCGTTTGGTGAGCGCTACCGATTATTTTTATGCTTCGGACCTCGTGCGTGGAACACCGGTAGCAAGAAGCACGTGTATTTCTATCGTTTTAGCCTTCGTTTTTTTTATTGTCAAGGCGACCGGGTGTCTGTATAAGCCAATAGTCTCTAAACTCTGCATTAAATGTATCGTGACTTATTTAACAACAACTGTCGATTAGAAAACCTGCTACATTCTGATGTATTGACAGTTACATAGGTATTTTATTACACCAGCAAATATTACTAGAAATAGTAGATGTTTATCTATACACGCGAAATAAATACTTGTTGATGAATTACTTTACGTATTTATAATTTTTTTAACTATTTTTAGAAATGAGTTGACCGTTTGGCTATTTGTAAATGATCTGGGTAATAAAAAACGGTAATTATGACCAACTGATAGTACAGTATTCATCGTGGACATACTTGCACTGTTGGTTTAATGTGTGAGATAAATATCGGCCGATGCCTCCATACAATCATTGACTTTATGTTAAACAATAAAGAATTACAGTAATATTAAGTATATAAGATAGTGAAAACGTAACAGAAACCGGGCGAAGTAATCTAACGATTAGCGGTGATAAAACAAGTGTCGTTGTGGTTTACATCGGAAATAAATTAATCTTTACTAAACTGTTTTAGTGCGAAAACGACGTGCTTAATTTTGGTAGACATTTAGTCCTGCATTGTACTTTCAACGAGTATATTCAAACAAGACCACCCAATTAGGCGAAAACTCCGTGTTCACAGATACACTAAATTATCTACGGGACCCATGCAAAAACAAAAGTTTAATTAATTCCAATACAATAATTTAAATAATTCCAATATAGTTTAATTAAATTTTAGTTTTGCTAATTTGTTAAATAAAAGCTCTTGCCGACTTTCGCACTGCTATACTGTGATTATGTACTTCGGCGAGTTTGATTAATAAATGCTAACTTTCCACTTAAGATCAAGCTCTTGACTTGATTAAGAGAGTTCAGCTAAAAATATATTGCACTTTTTACGTGTGAATGACGTCAGGAAAGCTTACTCTCACAACATTACTGACGACATCCGCGGTGAAATCGATAACAAGCTGGGGAGTGTTTTCTTTTTGCTGCAATCCGAGAAAGAATTTGTCGTGAATCGGATTACATATTTAGCACGCAACACCTCCTTAATAGGCGATATTGCAAAGCTTGGAACTAATATTCGGTGCGTTCGTAACCGACATCTGTCGTGCATTTGCTATGGCACATTAAGTTAAGCCAAGATTAATTCGTCTTGTGATTGTGAATGAGAAAGTAATTACAAAAAAATGGCTCGTTAGTTTGAGCTATATATAAATATACAAAATGAAATTTTAAGTAAATCATAGTGCATCGCTATTTTTTATTTAATATTTTTTTTAAATAATTAAAAATGATTTAAAAGATATCGTTTAACAAATTGTTGTGAAAATATAGATTTAAATAGGTGAATATTCTTAACAATTCTGCCAACGAACCGCAAATACCACGATAAACTAACTTTTTTGCAGACAACGCCTCCAGTATTTCTCGTGAAGAGATTCTATTATTGGCAAAGGTGCGACACGACGTCTTCGAACTATAAAACCTAGCTCAGTCTTGTTTCGGTGTTTGACATATAACGATGGAGGCAAGAAGGATGTTGGTGACGATTCTGCTTTTTCTGACGACTCATCAGTTCTTCAGCGATGGTGCGTTGTTAACCATGAAGCCAAAATGGCAGTCAGTATTATGAGACGTTTAAAATAATCTCAGCATGAAATACTACTTTGACTTATGCATTTTAACATTTGTTGCAAAAAAAAACAACAGAATTATTTTGTCTAGTTGTTTTACCGAGCCCAGTTTCGAACCCATACTGGGCTTGTTGCTAAAACCGTTTTTTTGTATAATTTTGGTATATGTATCGGTCGCGTTAACCGTTCGGCCACATATCGTACAGGTTACTGGAAAGAAACGCTAACATATTTAAATTTTAAGCACATTAGTAACCATGTGGTTATTTATGTTATTTTTCTTGCGTCAGCCGATTTTTTATTCTACATCTATTAAACATTGTATTTGTCCTAAGCATGTTCTGAGGTGTTTTAACGACAGACATTTTATCATTTTTTTGATAATTTTCTATGTTGTGGTATAAATTATTTATTGTTTAAAAGAGAATAAAAATAACAGGTTAAAGCCACAACTTAACATTTTTCGTCGCTACGTCCGTTTTTGACTAATTTTGCAACATTTTCAGCTTTAAGATGCTGGGTTTGTGTGAACCAGCCAAGTAATGAAGCTTGCATTAGGCATGGACATTCGCAAACTTGCCAAAAAAATGAGGTAAAACAATTAGCATCAAAGAATATTTTTAAGTTTTAGAGAAATAAGTTTTGCCGATCCTGATCCTGTGTTTTTGATTTGTTGTATTACCACGGTAAAAAAACAAATAAACTACTAAAACTTATTTTAAAACCAAGCATTATAAAAAGGTGGCTACTATTTTAACTATATGTTAGTATTTTTGTCCTTATTCTACACAACCTATTATCTTTGTTGAGTTTCAAGCGGACCTATTTAGTGTGTGTACTTTGGTTGATCGGACAATAAAAAATATGTCTTTCAGAAATCGTGCCAAACCTCAATACGTACTGGGGATCAAGGTATCTCTGTCACCAAAAGATGCAAGCAACTGCTAGCTTGCACGAACAATCAAATACAGGTGACCAACTGTGCAGCAAGTAGTTTAAAAACCCCGAACACTTTTACTTTGTGTTCTTTAGTTAAGTTTGGGAACAAAATTGCGGTTTTCTATAAAGCAACCCAGTAAATAATATGATTACTAAACATAACAAACTCCAAGAAAGCATAAGTTTCTGTTTGCCAGATGATTTAAAGCAGGGATGTCCAACTTTGTATTGTAGTGGGACGCATTGCTACCTGAAAAAATTCAATGGGCCGCAGAACCTATTAAATTTCAAGAAAAATGGGTACATAAAAAAACAATTTAAAACCATTATAGTTTTATTTAATCCTGTATTCCTGTTGCTCCAATACTATAGCCGACTATTATTGCGCCCCTAAAAGCTGACTAATACATTTTAGTTATGGAGTAATAATGACAAGCGGGTCGCACAAAAATCTCAGGCGGGCCGCACTGCGAATAGCAATTTATGACGTTGCATTATGACGTTAATGCAATATCTTAGGGGATTTCCCACCTTTTAAACATTAACAGTGAACTTATTTTGTTTATGATGCGAACTGTATATTCTTATATTAACACGCCACACATGATTTAGCGTGCCTTAACCGCAAATGATGATGCGTTTAATAATAGTCCACACGAATTAGTCAAAGAGTTGCACTCTACAATTTATTTAATCGTTACAGAAAATAATTAAAAAATTAACTCTTGGTTAGGATTTTTAAAAAAGTACAAAGTGTTTTGAACTGTACAAACAAGATCGCTTTTGTCACTGTAAATACGATACAGTCAATGGGATATGCAAAATAACATAAAATCAAGCAAAGAAATTATCTGGTCAAAGCTAGAACCATGAATTAGCTTCAGGGAAGGTGCTAGTTCTTGTTCGGTTGCGTGACATCGATAAGATCATCATAACAGCTCATTGCGGTTTTGTGCGTTTTCATAACACATCTGCGGGATATTGGATTAGTATGTTTAATTAAAGCCTCCGGTAAGCTCTTTCGCACTGCCAGTTTCAACACGTCGCTATAACCGATTTGCTGAAAAACGGGTTTTCTAATATACATTCTTAAACATTACCTCTGAAACCATTGAAACTTCAAATCCTAACCTCTATGATAAATTATTTAAAAATATATTTAACTACATAGCATATATGTGAGGGATTAGATTTGTTTTATTATATTTTTTGCATCAGATGCATAAGGTTTTTAGGTTTAGGGTCGTCTTTACTATACCTACGTGTGGTCTTTATTGCAAACTCTTTTTCTCCACTGTATACTTGCGTTAACTAATTGTCCTTAATGACCAACGGTTTTGTTTTTTCTCTTTTTCTTACTTTATTTATTTTTTCCATAGCGTGCCAAAACGATTATCTCACAGCTATTTACATGCATTTTTAAACAAAATTGTTGTTCGTTGCATTAATTTAGTGCACGTTAATTTTAATAGTATTTCCCCCCCCCCCATTACGCCATACACATCTTTGCATTGTATTTGATTGATTCACCTGTATTTCTGACTAACTACAAAACACACCTTCCTTTTTATAATTTAAAAATATCTCGTTTTCAGTGCTTTAATTCTTATTTTTATTCTCTTTTAATCACTTGTGACAGTATAGTTTATCTGGCTATTGGCTAAGTTGCTAGCGAGTCGGTTGTGTTCTTGGGAAAAACAATTACTAATATCGCCTGTACCCAGTGAACGAATTAGTTGTACTCAACAGTGAGAAAGTCAAAACAATAGCTCTTATAGCCAAACAACATGGCACGATTTGGCGATTGCCCGTGTTATAACGATCGCCAGCGATTTACTCTGTCCGAGGACAAACTTAAGCATTCTATTCTACCTCATACTGTGCAAAAATGTGCTGCAATAAAGGATAAAAACATTTATTTTCCAGAACGTAAAGGCTGCATGGTACCCGGTTCAGTGCAACTCCAGGGTTCCCAGTTCGGTATGCAGATGCTGCTGTACATTCAACGACTGCAATAAACCCGATCTGTCTTGTTCACTTGGTAGGCTTTCAACCTATGTGTTGCCCAAATTTAATTCATTGATATAACCAGCAAATGATGGGGATAGATTCACCACTACAACTGGTATTGAATAAAGGCAATTTTTGTACGGAATTCATATTGTTTAAAATGGTTTAGAATCGCTAATCGTTAAAAAGAGTGCTAACGAACTCGACTCAAACAACGCCGAGTTTATACTTAAACAACGCCGAGTTTTACAGTTTTCAGGTTTCTGTTCGTTTCTATTTATTTAAAATAAAGCGGTCGTGTGGACCTATGGTTTGCACAGCCTACTCCCATACAAGATCCGGTAATCCGAAAGTGGACGCCAGGTAATCTGACGATTTTCCTTGTGTTAACTCCTTTTGCGTTTCTCTATTCACAATAATAAACATGAATATCATATTCTATACCCTTAGATTAAACACATGTTTGTAAAATGGTCTATCAGAGATTAAAAACACGGCTCGATAAACAAATGTGAGCTACGATTTTTAGATATATTTTTTCAAACAGCTCCTACAGCCGCGCCTACAACCATGGTTCCGGTAGCACCAAGAGCATCAGACGAACCAACAGGTAATGGTCTACAAAATATTCCAGAATTGTTGGTGTGTGCAATTTTGTGTGTTTAAGGTGTGTGATTTTGAGTTCGTTCAGATGAAATTGATGTCTTTAATTGCTCTATCCTTGTTTTAAAATCGTCCCATACACAACTCGAAATCTTAGCATAGGAATTTTACAAAACATTAACAAACAAAATTTTAGACGAGCTGCGTCTTGAAACATAATGTCGCGGAACTTTAAATTTTGAACCGTGCCTTAATAAGCGGCGTCTACTGTATTGTCATTTGCCCTTTGATCGTGCCGTTCACCTAACTAATCAATTTAATCTCTATGACAAATGGCAAGCTTACAAATTGCAAACTACGTGGGCTTGCAGTGATATTAGAATTTGACTTTTTCTATCAAAACAAGTTTCGCGCCACGCGCAACTAGTTTGGAAGCAGCGACCACGGCATTTAATACATATACAATTTTGACGGGTTTTAACGACTGTTCGTTTTGTCGCCTTTTCCTGCTCCTGGGATTTGTTCATTGGCTACTATTTAATACTAAGGGAAAAAAATAAACTAAAACTAAAAAAATTAAACTGGTACAAATAAATTCATTTAATTTATTCCATGCACAGTCAAACTACTACCACCGCATTTATACGCTCTATGTCACCACGTTTTTTACTCTGATAACATCACTTGTTTATAGATTTTTTGTATAACTATCTTTTTATACCTATCATATGCAACTGAATCACTATAGCACTATTAGTTAGTCGCATTATAACAATTTAAATTAAACAATCACCGTTATTTTATTTTACACAGAATGTCCAGAGCAATTGGTGGCACCAGATTGGGGTTGGATGCTTTGCGACCAGGGACAAAACATCGGAAGCGTCTGTTCGTTTGGATGTCTACCTGGCTTCGCTCTAACAGGCTCAGAAGAAAGAATATGTGGTAAGGTCGTTTAGCAACGCTAAGTAACCCACATAAACCTACTGTAGTTTTATGCACAAAATCCGGTTTGGAGAGTATTGCCAAGTAATCACGAGTGCCAAAGATCAAAATCGCAACACGGAATTTTCCATTTAGGCTGGCCATAGGGAAACGTCAACGGCTATGCTATGTCTTGTGACTAAAATCTTATAACCAATACAATACACAATATACCTCATTACTAAATTACACGGTTCTTGAATTTGAACTGGATCAATAAAAACTTTATAAAACATATACAACACAACATATTAGGAACGAAAATGTGAATGTGTACGCGATGTAAATAAACGATGACCATTGTATAGCGAACGTCGCTTACCACACTTACGGAAATAAAACAATGTATTTTGCTCATCTAATAATTACACATGCAACCAATACCTTACCATATTAAATGATGTCTTATTTCTCCAAAGGTACGAACCTTGGTTGGTCGGGCATTGAAACAATATGCGATGAAATGACGTGTCCCCGAATGACTCCCCCACTACACGGAATAATGACCTGTTCCGACAGCAACAAACATGGCAGTACTTGCATGTATGTGAACAGTGTATTTTTTACTTGGCTTAGTTTCGAACCCGTAACAGGTTTATTTTTAATGTTAGTCGGTATGTGTATATATAGTTTGCGTAAATCAGATAGTGCAACATTAACTCAGGCCAATGCAAAAGAAGTATAGTCGGCGTTTTTCTACATTTTACCGACATATCAAATTAGGGTTTATTGTGTTATCATCGTGAGAATTTCATCATTATAAATTACTGGGGTGTGTCGGCGACTCGTGGGGCACCGAAACTGTTGCCAGAAGATCGCTTATTCAAAACCCACTCACACCGCTACACAATGTTGTATTCAATAGTGTAAACATAAAAGCAAATAACTAATCCATTATAATACACGGGGACCGAAACTAAACCGTGCGAACCAGAAATCGGATGATAACATGGTTAACCTATATCTCTAGACACGTATGCTCCCCCCTTAGTTTTTTTAAAATACTTAAATGAATTTTACTGTCCATATTTTTACTGGGTTTAACTGATACATTAATACATAAACTCGACAAACTACACAATAGATAAATCAGTAATATGGATGTTTTTTTAGGTTTGCCTGCAACAGTCCTTATGAAATAATCGGCTACGAAAATACGACTTGCAGTTTGACTTCTACAATGAGTTGGTCTCACATCAAGCCATCATGCATACGTAAGCATTTTGTTATTGTGTAGTTTAAGAGCTGTTGGCACCAAACATGACCGTTGATGCTAAAAGAGTTTGCCAATATGAGTTTAGGCTTCATATTCTATATAAAATCGTTTTCGCAGAAACCAAGGCATTTATAATGTCACTTTTTAACTGTTGTCGGTAATTTAATGGAAATGCTCCTAAATTATATGTTGGTGGGTCCTAATTACTTTTTTGGGTCCACTATAAATTCTAATATTAAAAAGTTCATTTTTATTTTTTTACATATAAACCATTTTACAACAAATATAAAAACAAATTCAAAAACTTTATTTTTGTGGTAACGCAGGGAGAACGTGTGGCGATGTCCCATCAAAATTTAACTTGTTTTTCCAATGCACGGACGCGAGTTACCCCGGTTCGTTGTGCACCTATACGTGCTTGTCTGAACATAATTTGATCGGCCCTTCAACCACTGAATGCAAGCGAGAAGGCAACAAGGTTGCTTGGAGCAACACGGCACCTACTTGTGAACGTGAGTTTAAAAAAAAACAATTAAGTTACAACTTCTGAAATTCCCGGAGCTATAAAGCATACACTTTATATTCGCGGTTAACGAGCTTTGTTCAAATACGTGTCAATATTTTATACAACATCCGACCTTTTTAGTAGATTTTTGATGTGGCCCTTTTTGTCGAATTTTAGCAATTAGCTCAAAAAGGAACACCAGCGCGATAAAATTTAACGGTGTTTTCCGGTATACAACTACTCGACCAAATGACAGATCTGTATGCCATTTTTTAATCGGGTTCAGTTTGGAATCCACAATGAGCTCTTTTGAAAAGACTGGAATGTCGGTTTTTGATGAGGTAGAAATGTCGATTTTTCTAATATTAGACTTTACCATCAATATGTGGTGTGAGATACATAAGTTCAATATTTTAGTTTAGTTTAAATTCCTCTCAACCTAGACATTAGATGTGATCACCCTGGGACAATTGAGAATGGACTTATCTTGTGCCCACCCGACATATTCGTTAACACGGTGTGCTACTTTTCGTGCAACTCGGAATACTATCTGAATCCAAGTCACACGTTTGCAGTGTGCAAAAATGATACCACATTCACGAAAGCAACTCCAAGCTGTTTGCGTGAGTTTGACTAAAATGTTACCATTAGTATGTCGACCACAATATCTGTATATGTTATCAGCCATCACCGAAAATGGTTAATTTCTAATGCTGTTTGAATCAAGCTTAAATAATTAAAATTAGGCTTAAAACAATGAATGTAATAGATAAGGCAATTAAATCCAAATAAAATGACGTGAAGTTAGCCATTGTAAAATGACGTGAAGTTAGCCAAAAGTACCAGGTTCTAATCACACTAAGTGGACTATAAACTCAATAGTTTGTATTAAAGTTACAACTACATTTTGCATCATAGCCATACAATTTGTAAATAAAAATAACATATTACCATTGCCACAGAAAAAGGTAACTGTCATAGAATATTTTTTTATATTGTAACATAAAACACTGGTACCTTCAGTGTAAACCATTGCAATTACTTTAAGCAACCATTTTGGCTTTTGTTAACAAACCAAATTTTGATTTTGCAGCGGAGACATGCACAGAGCCTGCATCGATTCCCCACGGCAGCGTGGTTTGTACGAACGGGAGTCAGTTGCGCAGTTTTTGCGAGTTTGCGTGCGAAGCATCACACAATTTGCACGGACCGCAATCCGCTACATGCCGTAAGTATTTGGTTTGTCATTGTTTCAAAACCGCCTCGAGTAAGGATTGCTGTCATTACATCATAAAATGATTATCTTAAATAAATCTTCCAAATTTGTGATGTCCTGATTATGTGTATGATTATTTAACCACAGAAAAATAAGATAAATATTGCTGAAACAAAACACATGGCAAACCAACATTGAGTATGTAAAAATAGACGTTAAAATATGTTAAAAACGGCTAACAACTATACTCAGATGGGGCCCATGTTTACACAATTAAATAAAATCTTGATTTTTATATTTACTGTATAAAAATCATTAATAATAAAAGAATCCTGTTTTATCTGATGAATTGATTGTTTTCTCAAGAATGATTCGAATATTTACCCATGGGATGGGTTTATTATTTTCCTAAGCATGGGTTGATTTTACCCATAGGTTGATATATTTTCCTCATTTAGTGGTTGGTGGACAGTGGAGCTCATCTTGGCCAGCATGCGAAAAGTTAACATGTGCACCACAGGCCAAACTAGCCAACGGAAGTCTTTCTTGTACTCATCAGAACAACGAGGGCAGCGTCTGCAGGTGGGGTGAGATAAACACGGTTATCTCAGTGCCCGGAAAATAATATTATAGGATATTCATGTTTTATTCGGGTAATTGAGAAAATGCAGGTGGCGTTATCATTTAGACAATTATTAAATTACCTCACGAATGCGTATCGTCATACTCACACCCATTGTCGTGTAATATGTTGGAACAGTTTATTCAATTTCTGTAAAATGTGTTAATCCACTGGAAAAAAACTGGGTTAAAACTCATCTTATTTAAAACCTAAGTGGGTTGTAACAACTGTGGGTTAAAGCTTGGGTAGGCTACTGGTAATTTGGAACTCTTGTAGGGTAACTTCCCATGGAAACAAAATAATTGCGGCCCTCTTTTACTGAACGTGAAAACTTTTCCATTATTCTTCATGTTTTCAAAAAAATATTTTGCTGTTGTCTTTTACCTTCTCTTTATTGTTTGTTTAGTTTTGAGTGTTACTACACCCATGAACTGGTTGGTACATCTGATGTACAGTGCATTTCAACCAGCAACAATTCAGCTGAGTGGAGCGATGTGCCACCAATTTGCGTGTCACGTGAGTCTTACAACTCCGCATTGCTAGTTTTTTGTTGGATTTGCCTTGTTTGCCTTTGATTGAAAATGAGTACAAAAAATCGTTGAAAATAGGATAGGATTTTCATGTTTTTCTTAACGTTAATGAGGAAACCTAGTGAAAACACGGAAATCGTCTTGTGTCAGGTCACCTCACGGCCCCACTGTTAGGTTACCGGAGCTATTTCAGGTTGTTGTGTGTGATTCACATGTTCCTTTAATTTGGTAGAATCCATTAATCCGCTGGGTTCAGGCAATGTCCGTTAAATGCCTTGTCCAAGAACATAACCGACTAGCTAGCGACCAGTTCCAAACCCAGAACCCTTCGGGTGAAAGGCGGCGCAAGAACCCACCCAGTTAGTCTGTCGGACAAAGGATTTAGGATTGGGTGGTAAAAATATAGTTGCTTAAAACCAATACCAACTAATCATTTCTGCCTGGAATAAAATACACATGAAATCATTATAGGATAAGATATTTGTGTTCATCCCCATTATTGGGAAAACGCCAGGGATGTTGATCACAAAGGCAAAGGTTACTTCGCGAATATATAACGTAAGAGGACTTTCTCATTGATTCGCTGGTTCCAGGCGATATACGTAAATTAACTATTTCAAGGACACAACCAACTAGCTAGCGACCAGTTTTGAATTTTTAACCCTTTGGCTCTGACGTATAGCAGCAAAAATAAATAAACTTTCAGGGAAACACTGCGGTACTTTCCCGGATGAACCAGAAGAGGGATACGCCGTTTGCACGGACGACATTTTCATCGGATCTGAGTGCGAGTACGTGTGCAACGGGTTCCGACGGCGCGTCGGGAATCTTTACACCACGTGTACGGAGACCGGTGGCCAAATGCTGTGGGATAACCCACCACCAGTCTGCGAAAGTAGGACGATTTTGTAGTTCTGTGATTGATTTGTTCGATCGTAAAAACAGAAAAAGGCGAATTGTTTCTTCACATACTAGCAGAAACTTTTTTGATTCTTTATCGTATTTTTGTAATTGACTTTTGTTTTGTAAACTTTTCAACAATCGTACTAAATGCCAAATAGTCATTACATTAATACATCTCTAAATTCTAAATAGTCAGAGGACAAGTTTATAAAGCATCTCACTTGTAAAGGTCACTCAACTTAATTTTTCCTTCTATTGAATATTTATGTAGTGCGTTGCATGTGGTCTCCTTTCCAAAGTTTTAATGCCCACGTTGGGGGGGTGGAACTAATTTTTTTCTATTCTGGTTATGATCGTGAATTAAAATGGTCACTGTAATTGATGATCTTAACTAAAAGTGGATAGAACGAAGCAGTTACCCTGTAAGATTGCATTTAAAACGAATACCAATATCGTTGTTTCAATTATAAAGTTGTTAATTCGGTGCAGTTACTTTATCTTGCAAACATTTAATGTGTGCTATTGCTTGACCTAATTCTGTAAAATAAGAAACTGCTTGACAAAGAAATACAGGCACAATACCATTAATGTGGCTTTGATTTCAATAACCCGGAGGGACAAAATAACCAAACCATCAACAACATCCTTTCTTTGCAGGGACACAATGTGCAGACCAGGGGATAATACACAATGGAACCGTGACATGCACCGACGGTAATTTCGCCAACTCAGCATGCTCGTTTAACTGCAGTGAGGATTACACCCTCCGTCCGTCGGAGGTGACCGTCAATCGATGTAGCAACGACACCACGTGGGACATACCCAAACCTTGCTGTTCAAGTGCGTTGAAATTTAATCGGAAATTTAATCAAATATACAAAAATAATAACATAGAAATATACTTTAGACATACGTTAAAAATGTTGGTAAATAAAACAGCCAAAACTAATCATTTAACAGAAGTTCTAGATAAGTATTTTAGCCTCGTGTGTTAGGTAATAAAAATCACATTAATGATTGTGAGATTACCCACAGTCGGACTAACAGAGCTCTTGCAGTGTGATCAGTGGTTGATATATGACAATTTAGTAACTAAACGAGTATTAAACCAAAAACTGGTCGATAATTTCAATAGTAACCTCTAGACCACAAACCGAAGAAATATTGTTCAACAAAATTTTAATTTGCAAACAACCTTGCGCAGGAGTATGCCCGCCGTTCGCTAGAGTTGATGCGGTCGTGTTGCTCGACTCTTCCTCGTCAATTGGGACCGAAAACTGGAGAACAATGAAATCATTCATTCGGCAAATTCTAGAGTAGGTGTTTGACAAGCCACACGTGTATATTGTTGTTCACAAACAAACGGGACTTGCCTTACATTAAGGTGCCACGCTTATGGTCACAGCCATGCTGGATAGCCTGCGGGGTAATCTGAAAATGGGTTTACCGTCATTTACGTCAGAGTAACCTAGTCGAAGTGTGAAATCTCGGATTTGAGGAACCTGTGATTTTAAATCTCTGCTGTTATATGTTTTAATCCGATGATAATAGGATTTATGACGCAAAAGATAACCCCAAAGCGCGTATTTCTACCACTACTAACATCGACTTTAATTAAACATTTTCCTACCTGTGCTGTCATGAACTTTGATTACTTCAAAAATACTTCCAGCTTAGTGGTTTAGGGGCCTATAGTCCTTTTCAAGTCAGGCAGGTACTTGGCCTTAGTCTTCATTTTTGTCATTTTTTCTATACTGATGGGGTCACTGAGCAATCCGACATTTGTCTTTCAGCTAAAAGGTTACGGGTAGAAAGTACCCACTGATTATCCGTTTGTGTCTTTGGGTTTTACCAAATTGAAATTAAAGGAATGTCTCAATCATGCACAACATACTACAATAGCTCCGCACAACATATACTAAAATAACTCGACAGTAGCCGCGAGGTGATTTCACGATTGTCCGTCTGTTAACGCTCAGCGTTTTCCCACAGGGATAATAAAATAACCCAAACGAACCAGTTTAATATATATTTTACATTACTCGTGTGGTAACGTGTAAAACATTTTAATCTCAGTTCCTTCGTGGTGGGTAGTGACGCGGCTCGGTTGTCCGTCTTCCGATTCAACGCGGTGATTGATTCGCGGACGCAGATTCTATTAAAGGACTTCCCCGATGATAAAGAAGGATTCTTGCGAGCATATGACAGGATTCCATATGATGGACAGGGTGAGTGGTAATTCTTGTAAGAGAAAGATAATAAATTTTACAGGTTGTAGGCTAACTATTTTGTGGACTTTTGGGCGCAGCCGTTATAATAAGAGAGATAACCGTTATAATAAGAGAGAGTTAAAACGATTGGCATTTGAATGGTTGTGCAGACGAAACGTAGAGAACCCTATAAAAAATGGTTTAAATATTGAGTCAATACACTTTATAAATTTAGCTTGTAAAAACCACTAACGACTGACCGCATATTATACGGCGAATATTGCCAAAAAGGTTGTGGCTTTAATATTTTCCCAGTTTCTTTTTTGCGGCCTTGCCTGTTGGCAAGGGGTGTAATTGTTCCTGTTTATATCCAATAAATATAAATAGATTGTTCAAAAATGGTGAAATGCCCAACATTCAATACATTGCAATTGTTGCGGAATATAGCCAAACACAGAACTTTATTTACGAAGGTACACGCACCGGTGCCGCTCTTACACATGCGTTAAACGTCATGTTGGCCCCGGGTAATGGGAACAGACCAGGAATCCCAGATTCCGTCTTTGTCATCACAGATGGAGTGTCACAGGACCACGTGACTAGTGCAGCCAATAAACTAAGATTGGCAGGGGTTGAGGTAAGTCTGAGGTTTAAGTTAGTTATTTTTTTAATTTTGTTTAATATCCGAGTGGTCGAGTGATTAAATCATCCGATACATATACTGATTTATATATTAGGGTTCGTGTAAGAGCGTGGGTTAAATTTTTCTGGGGTTAACATAAGTGCTTGAGTCAGGGTTGAAATTATTTATCATAGTATTAGGATGCAGTTTCCCTCCTTTCCTTTTTTTCTCTTTTTCTCCCTTTTATAGGGTTGCCCTATAAGAATACCATATTCACTAGAAGTAATTAGTTTTTAAAACTCTGATTAGGTGGTTAACTAAGACGATTATTTCTGAGGCGAACATAACATTGTCAGTTCTAGGAAACGCGGAACTGACACCAAGTTTGTTTCGAAGACACGTAAAGTCCAAGCATAACGTTATATTGCTGTGTTGTGTAGTACCATGGTAGTCAGTAGACGTTCACGTTTGTCGAAGACTTGTTTATTTAGGCCTGTCTGCCAGGTCTGGCTTCTTTAGTTATTGTGTTTCGTCGATAAAATGGCTAGACATGCGATACACTAGCTCGGCAGTAATTTATTCTAAAAGACCCTTGTGTTACGTGATTTTTATGAAGTTAACTTATTAAGCATTTATATACAATATAAAGAAATCGGTATATAAATCGTTTACTCTTGTCATTCGGCCACAGAACCGTTTAAAATTTAAAGAATTCGTTGCTTTAGGTGTACGCTGTCGGGGTGGTGCCGCCGAGGGGCAATCTCAACAGACGCCAGTTATTCGACATCGCGGGCAGAGCAGAAAATCTAGTGATTGCTGAACAAGGTTTTGACGGGCTAGACCAGTCCTTATTTGACGACATACAGCGGCAGATTTGTACCGAAGGTTGCTTCGAGGAATTAGTCTAAGATACTGTCGAAAACTGCTCTTCAATTTAATGACCAAGTTTAGCTAACTAAAGTGCTTGCATTTCTAACCGTGTATTCGCCGTAAACTGATCTATCCGCGATAAGTAATATAATATTAAAAACAGCGCAATCGTTACACGTCAGCATGTTGATATTTTTCTGTTAATGATCATTTGAATCCGCTTGTTCTGTACCTTGGGGTAATTAGTAGGGTGGGATATTTTATGTTTTATTCCCGTAAATGCAAAGAAGTGTAGAGTTATTACAAGATCAATAGTCAGATCACCTCCCGCGCACGTTTTAAAGTAGCTTGTGTAGTGTTTAATGTGGCCGCAAAGTGTTTCTTTCATAGGTGGGCTAGGATTGGCAAACTCACGGCAATCGTCAGACCACCCAGCGCCTGCCGTCGGGTGAACGTTGCTATTGCAGTGTGTTGTGTATGATTCAGACATTTCCTTCATTTGGTAGAGTCCATAATTCCACTGGTTTCGGGCAATGTCCAAGAAGACAACCAAATAGCTGGCGACCGCAACTTCGAATCTACAACCCAGATTGTGGAATAATATGGGGCAAGTGTGCTGCCACATTTAAACTGATTCTAATAAGCAGATAAAAAACTAAAGTTGTGGCAAATATTATATCCACTGTCATTGAGCCACACACAAACAAAGGTAAAACCATTTTATTATCGAAATCCTTTTGAATAAGTCAAAATGACCAAATTAATAAAACAAATTGGAGAAACTGTAAATACTGCACACATCAGATATTTACTCTTTATAGTCCAATTATTCTTTTTTTTCCAATTTGCAAATAGTAGATGTTTAAAAATATTTTTAGTATACGATAGAAGGATAATCAGGTTGCAAAATGGAAATGATTATGTACTAGTTTCTGGTTAGCAATGGACACATCCCTATACTAGACCCAAGAGCTCAGTAGGTTAAACGCTCGCATATTCGAAACTGGTTGCTGGCTAGTCTGGTGTTGTTGTTGGCAGTGCACTTGGCGCGAACACTGTCTGAATGCAGTTGACCGACGGGTTTAACAAATCGAGGAAACGTCTCAAATATACACTACATACTGTAATAGCTTTGGTAGTCTAAGGATTATCATTAAAATGCTCACTTGCGTATTCGCGAGGTGATCTTACAAAATCCCGACTCTTGCATTTTCCCATTTACGGGGGTAAACCTGAATATCCCATTAAACCGTTTTTTTGGACAAGAATCAGTCGCGCTAACTTTGCATACAAAGTAATGTGTAGGAAACTGCATCCTCTCAGTCAAAACGTGAGGAGGAGAATTTCATGTTTTTTTAAAGAACTATATGTTACAGACAAGCGGTCGTTTTGAGTTTAATCTTAACGAGTTGCTAACATTTACACAGCAAGCAGTGGAAAAACTAACAAAGAATAGGAAAGCTTCCAGAAACAAAAACGAGCAAAACCGGTTGGAAAAAGATTCGGCGCAAAAAATGTGTATAAAGAAGGTTAGAAATGTTTTAAAAAGGCAGACAATTGTGTTTCGTGAGTTTAACGAAGTGTGTAATGATGATTACGTTGTTGTAGACTTGTGTAAACATAGAATAAAAACGACTAATGAATGTGTGTACATGGAATGATGTTTAAAATAGACATGATTTTGGAAAAACGACCGAACTGCTGGTGGGAACAGAAAAAATGGGAATTTTAAACTTAGGCAGCTAATTGTAAAAAAAACGTAATCCATAAGCACAAACGAAAGGTTGTTGGATAAAAAAGCAGAAACATGGCAGTTGAAAGTTTTTTGGAACATAAACTTCCACAAGTAGAGCTGCAGAAATATCAAGGATGGATAAACGAGTTTGTGTATGAATGTTGGGCAGTACACTAAGGCACACGAGAAAGCGTAAGAAAAAATTACAAAATTATGCAGTGTATAAAACAGCTGGTGTAATTTGTTATACGGAAACACATTTGACCCATATTGTCTGGATAATAAAAAAAACTAATCCTGGCAGCTTGTAATGTTTTTAAGTGGTATTCATTACTTTTTGAGAAAAAAGTTTGAACTAAACTGAATTCTCACGGTTTAGCTTTATAGTTATGTAAAACAGGGAGATTTTGAATAAAAGCACATATGATTTGTGTAGGTTTACACTAATTTTGAACTTTAACAAACGGATTGGCTTCATTTTTGAGGTACGAGTGTTTACATGGAGGGTGGGCAGTGCGCATTTCATTATACTTGACGCATGTCGAGTGACGGGCGACGCTGTGTTAGGTGCAATGCACGCTGATAATTAAGCAGCGAAGGGAAAAATGATAAATTTTCGCATTTACGTTACATTGTAAAGTGATACGCCAGAATCAGTCCATTTACATAGATAAATTTAGTGTTTTTAGCAGACAAAACGTCTTCGTTTGATCAAAAACCTCATACAGCATCTAATAGACATGTCAAGCAATAAAAGCAAAAGTCGCGAAAAACGTCTGTCAAAAGTTGCTTCATATCTTTGCGGAGATGACAGCGCCATCTCACGGGGAGATCGTGAAGGTTGAATTGAAGACGGAAGCCTGGTTCTCAACTGACTCCACGAACAGCATTCCTACAAATAGTGTGGATTTGTAATCAAGTCCTATAAGCATAAGTGTACGCCCCAGTTACATTCAAGTCATTCGGTAAAAAAATGTAACAAACATCGGTAAAAAATGTAACAAATTAGTAAAACGTAAATTGTGTGTAATTGTTTCAACTGGTACAAAATTATAAGCCAGCAGGTAATTATTATTTCCAAAATAGGACCATTTTACATTTTTTAAAAAATATCTTAAACTTGCTGTATTTGTCTCGTAGGTGTTGTGCAGTATAACAAATATAGGATAGAATATTCATGTTTTATCTGTCGGAAAACACAAGGAATCGTTATCAGTATCACATGGACAAACGTCAGGTTATCTCGCGCCCACAACCGTCGGGTAAACGGATGTATTGCAGTGTGTTGAATAAATGGGACATTCCGTCAATTTTATTTTTATACAAACTATGTAACTAGTGGGTACAACCAGGTACAGGCAATGAACGCTAGGTGCTTGCAAAAGACAACACCGACTAACAAGTAACCAGTAAGTTCGATTTTAAAACCCTTCAACTGAAAGGCGATTGCACCAACCCACCAAGCTATGCGGTCGGAAAACTACGGGCAATACTACGCCATAAAATTAGTTTCGTTAAATTTCAGTTCCAAACATTCCAATCACCTGAGATCGAAGCGGTCATGCAGCAAGTCAGCATTCCACCAATCAGAGCTCGGACCGACATTCCCGCCATGTCCTGTCGTCTGCTTGGCATCAGCACACCTGCAATGGGCGAGTGTGAGCGTGCGTGTGTGTGTGTGTTTGTGGGTGTGTGCCGCTGACAACCCAACTCCCCAGACGACACTGATATGGTTAAAGCTAGCTATACTTGTTACTTACTTAAACCTCCGATGATAATACCAAGCGAGCTGACATTGCAAAATCCACACAACGCATGGATGGCCACCATCTCTGAACGTTCCTATGGAATAGGAGGTTATAATAGATATTCATCATTTATTCCTTTGAATGGGAAAACGTGGGATGTATATATCACACAGACAATCGTTGTATTACTTTGAAAATATGTAAGTATTATCACAAGGGTAATCAACAGTTCATCACAAGTCACCTGTTTGGTTTCCGTTAGTATTGCAATGTGTTTTGTATGATTGATTGAGACGTTCTTTTTCATTTTAATGAACATATCAATCTACTAGAATTATGCAATTTCCCCTAAATGACTTGTCCTAGGACACAACCAACTAGCAAGTGACCAGTTTTGATCGCTAACCTTTCAGCTGACCTCGGACTAACTCAAATCACTAAGCTATTTAGTAAGACTGAGGACAAAACTGTCGAGCAACACAATACGTACCGACATATACTGGATTGTGCCGTTTATAAACTTGGGCACAACGTCGTGGTTGAGTCGGTTTTCAATGTACGGCTTCATGGATTTGTAAGCGATGAACTCATTGAGGAAGGTTTTGATGCCGAAGAGTTCGCCAACCAGGAAGCAATCCTCCCAATCTGCTCCCATGAGGAAAGCGACTGGCATGAACAGGTAGCTACAGATCAGCTGCAGTGTTGAAAGGGAAGGGTTAAAATATTTTGAAATGGGTAGGATGATAAAGTGTAACACTTAAAGTTAAATGTTTTTATTGTTTCCGAAAAGAGCATTTTTCCGAAATGTATAAAATTTTAGATTCAAATTCTTTATTTTAAAACATAAATCAATTGTGACTTTTTATCACCTTATTACAAAGCAACATATAATAAAACTATTGATCTAAAAAGTCACAGGAAAAGAATTGGAAAATGTTGGGTCCGACGTATCAAAACATGTATCAGTGAAACGACTGTTGCAAAAGACAAAAATGTAGAAATCTGAAAACTCCAACCTGAAAGGTGAAACCTTCAATCCCAACGAACCCCCCAAACCACTGAAGCGTTGCGTTGATGAAAGCAAGCAGAGCCAGGAAAGCAATCAAGTTGGCAGCGATGTTCGCAACAAGTTTGATCGACATTGAAGCTCCTGCTGCTGCTGATTCAACGATGTTCCGATTCGTTCTGAATATTTTCAATATTTTAATGTGGCGTAGTATGTTGTTACATCGCTCAAGTTGTTATGTGAGGAGCGATGTTTTGTTCCACTATTGAATTTTTATTTCTAGTTGCAAAGTTCAAAGCACATAACAAGGGAATATTTACATTCGAATAAGAATGCATATAAAGGTTATTGCAGTGTTTCCAAAAATGATTTAATCATGGAACTTTTGCCTAATAAAGAAGGGAATAAAAACAGCTCTTTAAATTTGTGGACTAATTTTTGTTTTGCTGCGGTTACATTATTGGCTGTATACAATATACGCAACATTTTTTTCTTAAAAATGCAACAAATTTCAGAAAAAATATCTAAAAACACGGCACCCACTCACCCCGAAGTCAACGCAAGCGAACCGGTGTCCATGAATTTCGACTTTTCCACTTCAGGGTACAACAGCCGGGACACAACGAGCGCAGCCGGAGCCGACATGACGCAAGCTGTCAGCAGGTGGACCCCGTTGACCTGCACCCAATTGACGTCATAATTTGGTTCGTTTTTTTATAAATGGGGACAATGATTTGAAAGTGATAATTTATTATTTCTGACTGGATTTAAGTATAAAGTTAAAGAAAGCAAAACACCACAAATATCTGTAACATAAACAGGGCTACTGCAATAGTTAAGAATAATAGAGCATACACATGGTTTTCCGATAACTACAAGTGTTGTAATCACTATGGATTTCCCCTCTTTTTACCTAACTTTCCACGCTGCAGCAATAAAAATGAATGTTCTATGTGTGACATTACTCACCCCAAACCCGATATAAATACCGAAGACAGAAAACGAGATTGAAGCAAGACCGGTGGTGAGCACAGAATGGATCTCAGCTTGCGTCAAATCAGGGAGATACGGACGAACCACTAGTGGGGCCTCAGTCTGCGAAAAAAAAGTAAAAATTAAAACTGAAAAATATACTAAATAGAAGTAAAAAGGCAACAAGAAGACTATATTTTCAGAAAATACAGATTTAATATTTTAGTTTGTGTATAAATTATACAGAATTGTTGGTCTTAAATAACAAATTTATTCATTTTAGGCTAAATTTAATTACAGTCAAAATCTGTTTTCGAAAATGGAACAATTTTTAGAAAATGAAATACACAATTACTCTTTAAAAAATTAGAATTTAAATAATGGGGACAAAAACCTTAAAAAAAACAATTTTACGCACCATGCCCACAAAAATGTTGGCGATAGCCACAGTAGATTCGATGGCAGATGTTCCCAGGGTAATCTGGGTGAAGTAAGCGAGTTTGGAGATGAACCACTGCATCAAGCCGACGTAGAACAGCATGTTGGTCACCGTACTGAAGAACACAATCATAGGAAGCACCTAGGGGGTTCAGGGAATTTTTGAAGCATTCTTTACTTAAAATCTGAAGTGACCAAAACTGACCACCCATTATTGTGGAGTTTAAGTTTGATGGACAGGAATTTTTTTGCTGGCAAGATGAAGAAATTAGAGATGGGTTCAATTTACGACAACCGAATGCTGGAACGATACACACATTACTTTGGCCACGCATATGTATTAGCTCTACAACTACCACAGTTATGCAAGTACACAGTAAGATCAAATGAACCATCCTTGATTTAATGAGCCATTCGCAGTTTCACTTAACAAAATTGTGTCGGTTAATCTTTAATACAAAAGCATACAACTAACTTTAGACAATCTAGCAATAGAGTTAAAGGTTTACACAAGAAAACTAAATCGCATCTGTCTTGTTTTATTTGTTTTATTACCAACCCACCATCAATAAAATAAGTACCTTAAACGCAAAGATATTTGCGGCAGGCAACGACCCGAAGACAAAAGCTGATCCACTGTCGGCGTATTTCATGAAGGTGGCCACTTGGTCACCGATGAATTTAATCGCAGAATACCCAGCACTCGAGCGCAAGACAATGAGACCAAGAATGAACTGCAGAGCAATGCCCCAGATGACCGGTCGCCAATTTATCTGCGCAGACCAATAGATTTCTTGGTAATTTCGATTCGAAAAGGTAATGATTCGGAATTATTTTTTAATTTTAGCATCTTTAAATTAAATACTCCTAGCAAAGAAAATTGTATAATTCCGATAATTTTTATTTTTTATATTTTTTATAATAAAAATGATAAGAATTTATGTTATTGAGGTGAAAGGGATGAATCATAAAATTAAAATCTACAAAAATTATTTCATACATTATATACTAATTTTTAAAAAACTACTGATAAAAAAGTTCATTGGTAGCTCTTTTATTAGCATTATTTTTAGAGCGGTATGATATATACAATATACATTAGGAATTGATTCTCAAATAATCACAGATCATACTTACGTGACTCGGGTTATTAGATGAGATAGCACATATCACCAATATAATGACAAAACCAAGAACGGAGATCAAATGGTTTGGGTTCCTTAATATCATGTCCACGATCAGCCATATGCAGAATGCAACACATGCAAGCATTCCAATATAAGGCAGATATCTGAAATGGAATTTTGGATAATTTCAATTTTGGAAGCGTATAAAGGATAGGACTGATTTTAGCTGTAATGTTTATGAAGGGTACGATATTCATGCAAATGTCAAGCTTTTATTTTATTGAAAAATAGTTTCGCCTAAAATTATAAATAAGAATCCTCAGTTTCTTCTCGAATAGAATCTATTTTAATATTAATTTGAGTATGCTTATACACCTGCATTGAAGTATATATTTCTAATTGGGTGGGTTAATGTGTCGCCTTTCTGTGAAAAGGGTACAGGTTCGGAACTTGTCGGTTGTGTATCCATTCACTGGGATTAACATGAATATCCTATCCTCATTTATTACAACATTAATGTCAATTGTCACATAAAATTGACGAATTCTGCTCCAAACAGATATTGCTTTAATGTAAAGTGAGAAAATGACAGCTGTTATTCCTAGTCTCTTTCATTGTTGCTTCACAGTATATGTTATTACTGCAAATATGAACGACCCAATTGAATACACAAGTTTAAGGACACTTCAGGTATGAGAGCCCCTCCGGGTAACCGAAGTAACAAGTTGTATTCACAACTTAAAATGCAATTTTTTTATTTCTGAAAACCCAATAAAATATAAATTAACTATTTCGATATAAAACATACATAATTCAACATGGCGATGTACGCACACCTGCTAAAATAACAAGTTTAGACCATTATGAACATTTCAAATTATTTTTAAACAAGAATACCGTAGAGCAAAAAGTGAGCTACCTATTAAACTTTTGTTTTGTTTCTTTTTTAAGATCTGCGTTTCCTTTCAGTTGTTGGATTGCTCTCAGTATAAGCTTCTTGATGCAAACCTCATATAGCACGAGGAAAAGCACGAGCAGGGTTAATATAACAAGTGGTTTCGCAGCATGAGAATCGTACGCAAGTGCGATTATGAAATAAGCGATGTAACCTGCAAGTGAAGATTTGTTAACATGTGCATTAAACAACTGGCAAAACAGTTCATTTATTGATTTGGATAGCAAGAAATTATTGATATAATTCAATTAGTAGTTGTGTTAGAAAAGCAACTTTACTTTAAACAGATTGAAAAAGTTGCCCTTTCCAAAAAGGGCATAAAAAGCATTCTAAAAGCAATATTAAACGTTACAACCAATGTTTTTATTTGCAATAACTTTAACGGTCTTAGACCTTTAAATAATTGCTTTTTATAAACATGTTATTTAAAAGACACACCCTTAAATGTTTTCCTTAGTTTTTTATTAAAATAATAGCTTTCTACTGATATGTTTATATATATTAAAACAAAAAACAAGTTGGTACTGGATAATTCGTAATAAACATTTATCAACAAAAAAATCAATATCATCAATTAAGTCAGACCTTACTTTGTTTGTAACTGTAACAAATTATATCATTATTAAACTTACATGTATAAAATATCTTTAGTTAGGAAAACATGAAATTACTTCAACCATACCAACCTGTAAGCAGTGCACCAAGAAAAATGTACTTGAAAATCTTTTTTCTTTTTAAATAGAAAGATTTGAGGAAGAGAAACGGCGATAGAAGTTTACTGCAAAGTAATGAACATTAATACACATAAAGTAATTGTCGACGACTGGTGTGCAATTCACGTATCATTAGAAAAAGACAAATATGTTTTGGTGTATCTTCTATTGTAAAGCGACTATTAATTATTGCATGAGAATGTAATTTAGAAAGAACACATATGAAAAATAGTTGGGGTCCGGGGATAAGCTATAGTTTACTATATTTAAACAGTTGTGGAACAGTAATTTTAAATCCAGATTTTTGGGTTTGCATTTTTGGCTTGGTTGTCCAATATTTATTGCTTTAAAACTGTTCTATCATCACATCATAAATATGCCACAAATGGTGTGAAAATATGTTACACAAACGGAACGTTGAACATTTTAATATTGTTTTTAAAATAAATAAAATTTTTGTTTATCCTAATGACAATTATACGAAGTGAAATCAAAATAATGTTAGGAAACATAATTACTGATGCAGGAAAAACAACTTTTAACACTACGAAAACAAATATTTTGATATTTTAAGAAATTAAATTCAAAATGTATTAGGAAAACACTACATTTCAGTTTAGGTATGTATTATAAAATGCAAAAACAAAACTTTGCTTGATGACAATGGTATATCACAATTTTTATAAATATTTTGTCACAGTCCCTTTAAAAGTTCCTCGTTTTAAACCGCAGGTTTAGTAAATATATTAAAGTCAAATTAACAACTTTGCACCGAATTGATTTTGGTTCTAATTGGCTACATACCTGAAACATGAATTTTGGTTTTTTTCACTTTTTTCCGGTAGACTTGAATCGTCATCAGAGTTACTGTTTTGTAGTTTAACTTTTTCTCCCTTTTCTACGTCATTGTCTTCTAATTCAATGTCATCCACCTGATAATTATTGCTTTTACATCATTTTCCTCCAGATAATGTTGGTAGCATTAAAAAAACATACTGAAACTCTTGATCAGTTAACCGTTAAAAGAATCTGGGTTCTTGCACAGCCCTCGCAGACACAAATATTTGGTATATTCTTTCCGTATTGTTGACGCTAAGCTGCGTATTAACGACCATGCAATATTTCAGCGGGGGAAGTACTTAGATTAAACACTTAAACTCCTAGCTTAATCTTTTAGCTTTGTAAATCGTTAGTGTCATAGTTCTATCCAAGTTAGTTCGAGGTATAGGGCCGATTGTGACGTCATAAAATTTCGCGCAACGGTAACATTTTACTGAAGTCGCCGCCTATGATTATAAGTATGTAATCACACTGGCCATAAAGGTAGTCAGCGGAAGCAGGAATTTTTGACGATCTTGCCACTTTAACTTGAGTTTAATATAGAATAGGATTCGATATTCTGGATTTGAAATAACTATTCTAGAATACCAAGATATTCTAGTTTGTGCATCCCTAATATAAAGTAATTTTCACTAAAATTTACATAATATATTCTTTATTGTAGGTAGATTCTAGGTACCGGTACACGACTTGTTTAAAAGAGGGGTAAATTATCTTTCCAAACATACTAAATATTAAATCATAACATAAACTTTTGAAAAAACTGTGCTAATTTGAAAATGACCAAAAAATGAAAAAAACACTGGGTACAGCATGTTTGAATTAATGCATTTAGTCGGAAGTGAAAGAGTTAAAATAAGTGGCCTACCATTCCACAAGCAAACAGTAAAAAATTCCACACAAAAACGTAAAAAAAATAATAATATTTTATGCAAATAAAAATTTGCTAGTCAAATTTTATCATTTATTTGAGTCATTCAGTTTTTATTATATTAAAAGTAGTTGTTTATAGAATTAATAATTTTGGACCACACGAATATACTTAAAACACTTTTTATACATATTCAATTACGAAAAATAAAATTGCATGTATCTTTCATAAAATATTTAAAAATTTTAATTATGATCATTATCACTGTTACATGAAATAAGTTTTGCCATATTTTTAAGTTTTAAAATAAAATAAATAAAACTTAATTTGATTTCCTTTAAAACATAATTTCGAATTGCTATAATCAAAAAATAAATATAATTAAATTCCATGTATTAGAGTTTTTGTTAAGCTTGTTGTACACTTTAATTCCTGGTAACAATTTTTCATGACTGTAAAAATACATAATTTTTTGGTAATATGAGCCTAAATGTCACGACAACTTACCTTTTCCACCATTTTTCTCTTTATGTTCCTTTAGAATTATTACAATTACTCCCAGTGCTAGCTAGTTTACAAAACGTGTTCCAATACACCACGTTGCGCGACCGACCACTCAGTAAAGTTAATTTTTGGCGCCATTGAGAACTTCCTACTCTATGTTGGCGCTACGAGTAAATCACTTAAACCCGCTTCTCCGCAGTAACATTTTAAAGCAAGTATTTATTATTAATTCTTTTATAGTAGACTGAGGGTTAATTATTTATTTGCAAATAGTTAAGAAAAGCTTATTTACCTCAAAAATCAAATTTACTTGAAAAGAGTTTGATTAATATTTCCAAAATACTCGTGATCTAGATTTTTCGGGTTAAAGTACTTGACGCGCAAAAATGCGGTTTTGCATAATTTAGTAGCTTCTTCTGCTTCTACCTGTACTTTTTTATGACTCGCCATCAGACAACGTAACGAAAGGTTTCTTTTATTCTTGATTAATTCACATACAGTAAAATACACGCGGTTTAACTTATTCTGGCAATCTTAACAGGACATGGCTATCGATGCCATGAGGGAAAATGATTGCTATTGTAGGCCTATTTTCTTTTTCTCCACAATTTCACGGAACTGTAAAATGCTCGTTTCTCACTGCCTGCAGATTTTCTGCTGGGATCATTAATAGTTGTGGGTTCCCTTTGATTCCGAAGGTTTTGATTTTCTTTCGTTTCCTTTTTTCTTGTGCTTAACGCTGGTGACAGGCAGAGGATAGGATAGGATATTCATGTTTATCCGCGTGAGTGGGAAAACCAAAGTGGGTTAACACACGGGCAATCGTCAGATCACCTTGTGCCCACCGTCGGGTTACCGGAGCTATTGCAGTGTGTTTTGTATCATTGATACATTTCCTTTAATTTGGTAGAACCATTAATTCTCTAGGTTTAGGCAATGTCCGTTAAGTGCCTTGCCCAAGGAGACAACCGACTAGTTAGCCACCAGTTTCGGACCCAGAACCTTTCGGTTGAAAGGTATCGCACTAAACCACCAGACTAACCGGTAGGATTAGACCGTATGCTGTCTAACAAATTACAAAGTTTTATTGAAATTTCTTTACCCCTTCTAGTAGATTGTTACCTCAGGGACCCATGCGTTTATGCTTGCAGAAACAAACTACATCCTGGGTGTATAAAATACAAACTGCGGTTAGGGACCCTGCTCACATAAATATGCATACAAAATGTGTGAAAAAGTGGTTAAACACGTGATTGACACTCTTTAATTTTTAATTGTGTTTATTGTTCGATTGTGATTTTAAATATAGGCTACGTGACGTTTTATTTAAGTTTTATCACATTGTCAAAAATACCTTCTTTTTACTTTCCATTTTTGGACACAGAGACCCTTATTGATTTTTGGTTTGTTTCTATAGATTATGTTAGTTGATATTTCTCGAAGAGCAAGGCACTCCTGACAAACGTTCATAACGAATATAACTAAAAGAACAAAGAAATCAAAGGACATCAAAACCTGGACGATTTTATTAAGGGGAATCAAACTTATGCACTTTCTTCACAGTAATTTTGTGCAGACAAAATAGAGAAATAGCTGCCACCACATAGGACACAGAGCCGAAATAAAAAGCATGAGAAGGGTCACCTGTCAAGTCGATAACCAATCCTGTCGGAACAAAATTGTTATAACACTTATATGTTTTAGTACATTAAGGATGGTCACTCACCAATTATAAGGGATGAGACCGAACTCAAGAGAAACGCCAACACGTTCGTATATCCGAACACCGAAGAAAATGACTGCATGCCAAAAATCTCAACGGAAAACAAAGAGTAAATCCCATCCACGCCCCCGATTACAATGCCAACGGCAGCGCATGTGCACAATAGTTGGGGGAATCCCCTTATACTGGGAAGGATTGCAAACAACAAGGAGGCGAAGGCAAATTGACCACACTGGGTAGATTTGGGATTATTAATTTTAAACTTTAAGAAAAAACAAAAACGCTTACAACTACATGTTTTTGCCATTTATGTGGGACTTTGTGAAAGAAAAATCCCCAAATTAGTTTTGAAACCATCTCCCCCAAAGCTTCAGCGGCAGGAAGAAATGACGATTGCGTTGCACTGAGACCGAATTCTAGAAAGGTTCAAGGGTTTAGTACAAACAACACATTAATTTATACAAATTTCTCCGTCGTACTTTTTACTGCACAAGGAATAAGGAAAGAGAATGAAGACGAGATTGCTATGATGTGACAAGAGTAAAACAAAATAGCGAAATAAAATGGTGGGAAACAAAACAGCTGCAAGTCTAGATGTTGTTTTGCAGAGTGAAAATATGACCGTCGGTGGTCTTTGCTCGAGGTTTCGCTCGGTGTTTTTCTGTTCTAAAAATTTACAACATTAAGGTAACAGCCTCATTATACTGAGCAATATTTCGTTACGCTGTGTTCATCTTGCGTGTGGTGCACTTCTGGTATCTTCTCTATTGGACGCATCGTGGCACCTGCCGCACACATATGTAGAAAGACGGCTGATATGATCTGCGCGTAAACATTCAAATACACTCTCAATGCCGCATAACACCGTACGCTTTACCATTAACGCTCCGTTCCAAGTGTAATTTTCGATCAGTGCTTGATACGCAGGGCAAGCTATGAAAGAACCCAACCCGTAGCCGAGATAAACAAGCTGGTAAGCCAGGTTTAATCGCTTTGTGAAGTACTGGCTGACTGCGGTGAATGTGATCACCACTTGAATTCCGAAACAAACTCCTGAATGAAACACAAAAATGACACCAATGCAGATTAGCTTGGCAGATCACAAAAAATGAATATTTGAACCTATTATAAGGATCTGCTACTGTACTTATTGTGTTATAGTAAATCTGGAGATATTTGTTCACAGCTGCCGTGTACACGTGATACTTCAGTAAAACCTTTCATCATATGCTGCTTATGGGGATTATATACTCAGAACAATAGATTTGCTGTCGCCTTTGTGTATATACACCATTTGACCTAATCAATAGTGTGTCAAACTGGTACCTGGAATACAACCATAGCAAACAACAAGCTTCCAATAAGGCCCAGGCAATGAGCCTATGAAGCATGACACCGAAGCCACAAATCCAAAGAAAATCATGCCCTTTCGACAACCCAGCCATTTGATTAAAGGTGAAGCCACAATACCTGAAATAAATAAAGAATCGCGTTGCGGTTTGATCGTCTCGTGTATTGACTCTTTGACTTAGCATTTGGTCTAGGACCTGGAGCGAGGCTACAATTATCATACGATTTTCACCATGCACCAAAGTTAATTATTAAACTTTTAATTGATTATTCTTGATATGAGTACAGTTGGTGAGTTTGGGTTTAAACTACTTTTTACCTGAATACATACAACCATCTATCAGGAGCACCGGTTATCATATGCATTGGGTTAGCGAACAATATTGATAAAAATGTCACATTCAAGAATGGTTTTAAAAAGATGATAACGTAACACTAATACAGCTTACAGAACATGTGCATCGTTCGTTAAAATTCCAGCTTTAGTATATCGATTGGTTTCTTAAACTGTACACAAACACAAACAGAGACATTAACACGATGGGAAGTGACACTAACGCAAGTAAAGTACCAACCTGATAAGCCATAACCGACGAAGAACGTACTGATAAGTCGTGAAACTTGACCATATTCTATGTTGTAGTCTTGCATTAAACTTAAATAAAATACAGAAAAGCATCGTTCTGTTCCTGTTCTTATTGCTGTAAAGACTAGCCCGGCAAACACCACAGTCCATCCCCAGCCACCATCTGGACTAATTCCCGTCGGTTTGGTATATGTTTCCTGTGACTGCAAACTACTGCTGCAACGTACTTGAGGACTATCATTCATGGTCTTTGTGTTATTCTTTGTACGCGTTTAAATCTCTTCTTTAGTATTCACGTGAATTCGTTTAGGCCCTACGTAACCTCTCGTTTTGCAAAAAAAAGAAAAAAGGACAAAGCATATTGCAGTTGGTGATTATTCTAACTGAAACCTGACGCTTCAATTTCCGACACGTAATGAGACACATTTTCTAAGACAGCTTGTAGCAATTTTGAACAATTTTAACTTAATTTATTGAGTAACAACATGTCTTAAAATCCGAACGGGGTTCTTGTTGTTGCTTTCCTGTCTCCCGTCACACTGGGGGAAAACAAAAAGAAGGGAAAGCGGGAAGGCGGGAAGGAGGGAAACTGCACACTAAAATGAAGATTATGGCATTAGAATTAGATTTAAACATGGGGTTGGAGTTAGAGTTAAGGTTAGTTGTGGGGTTGAGATTAGTGCTTGGGGCAGGTGTAAAATTAGTTTGAATAGATTAAGTAAGCAGTTTCCCTCCTTCCCTCCTTTCAGTTTTTCCTGCTTTTAGTGTTTTTCGTCACACTGCTTTCCCTCACCAGTTGTGTTTCATCCCTATTTCCTCATTCCTCAATATCATGCGGACCAAATGAAATCGGCACGAATTATTGGGCCTGTTTGCCATGTTAAAAAATGCCCACGCAGAGTGCTGTTTTAAAAACGCTCTTTGTCACTATGTAACTATGAGTTTCCTTCAAATTTAAGGAAAACACATTTTGATTTTACTTTGTTTTTTTTTCCGACGCCAAAATAAAAAAAAAACATTTTAAGCTGCGACCATAGCGCACTTTTAAATCTTTTCGAAGTCCATGACAATTTATAGCGACTGTTCCTGCTGAGAAGAACATAATAAGTCAATTTAGTGATTCATCGATGAAAATATTTTACGTGAAAATAGTTTTAAGAACCTCCTATATTGAATTATTTTATTTTTAATTATTGAAATTACATGTGATGGTGTGATGTGGTTCCGTTTTGGTGGTTTACCTATATTTCTTTAATAAATTTAAGTTACAACCCAGCTTTTGCTTTAAACATTTTATTTCAGCGCTACTGGGTGCAACATGCAAGTTAACACGACGTATGCTGTCCCGATACCTATACTTCCGCCAGTGAAGAACTGCAAGTCCCGAAAGGCAGATCATGGCTGATCTCCCGCCGTCAAGACTGCAAATTGGCGAACCACCGTTCACTCACACGGGAGTGGACTTCTTCGGCCCGCTACTGACCAAGTTAAGGAGAAGGGAAGTAAACCGGTATGTATGCTTGTTTACATGAATAACCACTCGCGCCATCCATCTAAAAGACGCTACTGACTTGTCTACCGACGCGTTTATAAATGTCCTGCGATGTTTTACGGCCAGACAAGGTGCTGTCACTCACCTGTATTCCGACAATGGCACTAACTTCGCCGGCTGCGAGCAGATATTTCGAGAATGCATATACAATGGAATCACAATTAAGTCAGCGATTATATCTGAAACAGAGAAATATAACGTGGAAATTTAACCCACCAGCTGCAAGCCACTTTGGTGGGGCTTGGAAACGATTGATCCGTCCGGTGAAATTTATAATGCAGGGCAAGCAGCTCGATGATGATCTTCTACATTCTTTGCTTGTTAAGTGAAAGACAAGTCCAGACCGCTTACACAAGTACCGCTAGAGATCGTAGAAGACCTACCGCTGACACCAAATCACCATTGGTAAATCAACCCTACAATTACTCCGCCATCACCGACATTGTGACACGTAATACAGATACGCCAGACGACGCTCGAGTTGTCCAGTATTTCGTTGACGAGTTCTGGAAACGTTGGATCCAAGAGTACCCCCGATCAATAATCTCCCGACAGAAATAGCACGAGCGAAAGGACAATATTGTTCAAGGGGATGTAGAGAATTGTTGAGAATTCCGCCTCTCGAGGACAATGGCGTCTGCGCCGCGTGAACAGCTTGTTTCATGACAAACATGGGATCGTTAGAAGTAAAGACTGCTGCTGGGTTAATGAATCTGCCTATTGCAAAAGTTTGTGTGAACGTGAGCGAGTGAGAAAGAAATGCCCCACGACCTGGCCCGACGGTGGAGGATGTAAGATATCAAGCCCCAGTTTTTATTGATTTGTTACGTGTTTTTACGTGTGCATTTTTCTGTACCGCTTAAAGCCAAAGTTTAGTGAGTTTGTGATACTTATGATTTTACATATAGGCTCGTAAGTTTACTTATTTAGTTCTTTTATTTTATTTACTGCAAAAAACGTATCGTCTCTACCGCCGTATCGCCGTAACCCTATCATTCCCGTATCATCACTTCGTATCAACCCTGACCGCCAATTATAACCAGAGGACGTACGTAAACTGTGTGTTTTTCAACGATACGCATCATTTTCAAACCACGAACCCGTTGCTCCACCCGCGGGGTAACAGTAACATCGAGACGAAGTTTAACTTAAGTTATAAAGACATTACTCTAAACATGTATTGAATGCACATATGCGACAGACGATCATTTATTTACACAACATATGCACAGGGGAAAAACGATCAGGAAATTGGCAATATGTGAATACTATGGTCTAATGAGCATAGCTTATACATGACTAAATAACAGTTATAATAATTTTGCAATATTATTCTTCGTCGTTGTGTAGTGGTACATGTAGTTTCATCCCATCCACTAAACAACAAACCTTACAAAACAAATAAGTGGTATTGAATGCCCAATGTGAAAACGAAAATATGTTTAATTCAATTTGAAAATTGTGGTAATTTTTGCTCTTTTTTATATTTTAATGTTGTTCTTTAAACTAAATTCTTTTTTTCGCAATTTCCGAGTTTTTTTTTCTTTTTTTACCTGTCTAGTCCGTTTTTTTGTATGCAATCTGTATATGTAACGGTCGCGTTAACCATTCGGCCACACGTCAGTACAATTCGCATGTTTTGACCGGGTATGCATTTAGTGCTCTAGCGCCTCAAGTGTTAAGGTTAAGGCAAAATGTTGAAGTTGTTCGAAATAAAATTTCCAAAAAATCGAATTTTTTTTGATGGCGTAACAGCCGGGCCATGTCATATTCTTTATTATACGATGTTATAGTTTCTGATATCATATAGCTTTCCACGGAGACCAAACTTAGCAGTTTCAAAATATCTGGGGATATTTTACATTTTGAATGAGCACACGTCAAAATGACTTTCGTTTTTTTGTTTTGAAAGGGTTAAAGGTTCAATCTAAACCAAGAATATATACTTAATACTGCACTATACCGTAACGCGAATCTTAACTTTTTTTCAGTTATTGTGGTTTTACCGCTAATCATTTATGGCATCCATTCTCTTTCCTTATTCCTTGTGCAGTATAAAGTAAGATATAGACATTTGTATAAATTATTGTGTTGTTTTGACTAAACCTTTTCAAAAAGTCCCACTTTTCTTTTTAAAAGTATCATGTAAACGGCAAAAACATGTACTTGTAAGTAATTTTTTGTTTTTTCCAAAAATTAAAAATTAATAATCCCAAATCTACCCTGTGTGGTCATTTTGCCTTCGCCTCTTTGTTATTCGCAATCCTTCCCAGTATAAGGGGATTCCCCCAACTATTGTGCACATGCGCTGCCGTTGGCATAGTAATAGGGGGCGTAGAAGGAGTCTGAGTAATCAGCGTTAATGTATTTAAATGTAAAAGTTTTAAAAAAATATTCTCGCGTGGTGGCGCTACTAAGTTACGACTTTCGTACAAATCTATAAAATGGTACGGTCTGTAAAAAAAAGGCCCAAGTGACGTCCCCCATCTTGGATTCGAAAACTTGTGTCGGTAAAAAAATGCAAAGGTAACGAATGGCCGTATATGGTTAATACGACCGATTCGTATAGCAATTCCATATATAAAAAAACGGACTCAGTGACGAGCCCATCTTGGGATCGAAACTGAGTCCGGTAAAAAGAAGAAGAAAAAAAGAATGCAAAGGTAACAAACAACTGGTTAACGTAACCGATTCACACTAAGGATTTCTTTTAAATTGGGGGAGGGTCCTATTGAGGTGTGGAAACTTGGCTTGGTGGATTAGTGCCAGTAAATGAACACTAATCAAAAATGTAAATTTTTAAACAGTCTGCGATGTTGTTTAACGAATACGGAGTACAACCAATTAAGAGACTTATGCGCGGCCCGAACAATGGTGGTAATATTCCAACGTTTCTATGGTTGGAAGCAGCATGTACTGATGGGCTGCGCGCTGGTGTTCTCGTTTAGGTGTAAAGTTTTGTAATAGCGGAGCAGAGCTTTGTTAAATAAAGGTGTTTATTGTGCATTTTCTACCTGTTTTGTTGTGAAAAAGTTATTGATGTATGGAGGGATACAGGCTAGAAATGTTTAACAAAAATTTGAAAGAATTTTAAGTTTAGGTTGCAAACCCAAAGCTTCAATTTTTAAATGTAAAAAAATCCAAGATTTCCTGTGTGGCACAATTTTGATTGACAGCCATTTTTGTAAGCTCAATTTGCATTGATGAGATAGGGATAATCATTGGTTTAAGGTCTCCTTAAAAGATAAAAGTTGGCTTTTAGCTCGTGTTCCAACTAACGATTGCAGAATATAAACTTTATTCTAACGCATATCGCGTATACGTGTATTACTGCCCATATAATATTAGGAAGGAAATGCTATCCCAATTCAAACTCCACTTCTTTCTAGAGGAACACATATTTGCATACAAACGTATTAGAATGGAAGGCGGATACAGACCTACCTTCCTAGCGATTCCCACACTTTTAGATCACAATGAAACAGAAGATAGGTAAAGCTTATAAAGCTGGTAATTAAGCTTTAGCGTAGCACATGAAAAATGAAGCGATACGATATGTTTCTGGTGATTCTTTTGATAATCTGCTTGAGCCCGGCGACAGAATGTGCAGATGTCCGAGCTTACGCAAAACGGTATGTTTGCTGTATATACGTTAACGTTGATATGTATACAGCCTAAGTATTTAATTGTGTGCACCCTAAAGCTTAAGATCCCAACAAGGACATGGTTGCCTAAGTTTGGTAGAAACCAAATTCCACAATAAATATTTTAGGAAAGAAGGCTTATCAAACGTTTACTTGAACGTGCATCTTATAATTTTAAAGATCTTTTAAAGGATACTTTAATTTGACCAAACAGAACATATCGTTTCTTTAAGTTTACGCTTTAAGTTTAGCAAACAAGCATCATGCTTAAAATATTTGACCAATGTTTATTTTCTGCACGAAAATAAAAGTTGCATGCACATAAAATAAAATGTAATAAGTTTATGCAGCCAGATATATTTCTACAGGAACAGTGCAGTGACAGGTCAAAGAGTGGCGACGCAAGTGAACTGGAGCATGTAAGAATTAACTGATAAATGTATTAGTATAATTATTTTATCTGGCTCGTTGTCTTTGCCTCATGACGATGAATGTCGTCCTAAGGTGGTTTCTTTGGTTCCAGTGAAATCACATAGTTTAACAAGTATTATAATAAAACACAGAGCAATAACCCTAGCAATCCGAATGAGCGCATGATGTGTTGTCATGTTTACCCATGATATATAGGATAAGGCTGATGTACCTTGACGTTCCGCGGTCAATTAGTTTGAATTAAAAGTAATATGATTCCTATACGGCGTAAATCTTACATGACAATGGGTTAGAGGACGGATAGCAAGTGGTACAATATGAAACCCACCTGCCTTGTAAAAACTCCCAAATTTTCCACTGGGGAAATATCCACAAATTTCCTTTTTCTTTTGTATTGTCCCACTGATCGGCTAAATGGGCTAGTACGTCGCCTTTCAGCCGAAGTGTGTGTGCTTGGAAACTGGTCGGTTGCTAGTCGGTTGTGACCTTATGGGCAAGGCACTTGGCGGAAATCGCTTGAACTCAGTGAAATGACTGATAAAACAAATTTAAGGTACGTTGCAATCATAAACAACACAATGTTCAGATAACCAATGTTGGGCGAAAGGTGATCAAACGAATACACGTGTAATATCGCTCCGTATGCTTATCTATTCACGGAAACAAACACAAATATATTATTTTTACAGATTTGGTGATGAATTAAAGATAATGGACTACTTGGAGAGACTTTTGCTTGGTAAGAACTAAACAACCTGGCATGTTAACAACTGTTTGTTCTTGGTATAACGGTCGCGCCTCAGCTGAAAGGTTGTTAGATCGAAAGCCACCGCGATAGCTATATCTATTGTTCTGCTATTGCCTGCTAATAAGCGGGTATTGACTGAACTTTATTGTATGTTGGATTCCATACTGCAATAACACATATACTGCAATACCTAGGCTGTTGGTACGTGGAAATTTGTCGGTCAGCCTTGCTTTTCCACTTCCTGTAGGAAATTTAGGAATTCCGTTTGCTAATGCAGTAGTACGTTACGACAGTGCTTCAACTCTTGCAAGCAGACTTAAACATCTCAGTTTTACCCGCTGTAATAATTTTCTTGCGCAATCGACTTATAAAAAGAACCAACGCTCAACGCCGTTGTCTTTAGTTCTTGCCAGCCATATAAAGTGGCACTGCAAGCACATACCAACTAGTCGTTGAACTAAGAACGAATGCTGGTAATGATTCTATGGATCACCTAACATAAACAATATTGTGATAACAAAATGTTTCATTAATGTCATTCAATTACAGAATAAGAAGCAAAGCGGATTTTCACAATTAAGAAGCAAGCATAACGCTCCTAATTCTCGGAAATAAATGAAAAACTTGTTATTTATGTTTTCAACAGAGTATTATTTGTTTGACAGAAAACACCGGACTAAAACATTAAAAAAAACTATGGTCGTTAATGTAGTGATCATTTGTATGTAGGCGAATTGAATGCTATGGTATTGCAGGAAACAATGCAAAGTGTTAATACTTTGTACAAGCGTGCTTTCAAGCTACTATTCAGCAAAATTGGCATTTCCGGTGTCGTACCGCTAGTTCTATCAGGGCCACGTGTCTGCTATTCACCTAGCCACCCATGCCTTTACAAATAAAAAAACGAAAATATAGTCGCAATGGATTTATTTAAAAACAAAAAGACAAAAGCTGAATTCGCACCTTCAACCAAGGTTCCTATAAAAACACTCAACGCTTGAGAGAAACCCAACACAAGAAAGTTGTGTATAAATACAAGGACAAGAAAAGAATGTGCATTGTTGTTGCATTGCAGTGCATACCAGAGCTATAAGCGGACTATACAAACCCAGCGCTCAACGCCGGCGGGTTATTTACAAAACTCAATAAAATCCACCTTCACCAGGCTGTACGGTTAGGAGTCCAAATTTACAAAGAAGACAGTGGATCTAATTTCCGTTAGAAAGTTCCCATATAAGTCAGTATGGGTGTAGTCAAAAAAACATTGCTAATATTCACAGTATATTCGCATGTGTGTGAGAGTTAGTGGCACAGTAACTTTCAAAACGACAGACGACTGTTTTTCCTACACGGCAATTTGCATTTCATGGTTAGCACAATGGGCAGTCCTTGTCGGTTCGACGACGTCACACGGTTCAACGTCACAGGTTTGCACGTCGCAGGGTTCGGGATTAGAAACACCATTGTTTACAAAGTCTTTGGTTACAGGAAGGAAAACGGTCAGTGCTTCTTGGATTTGCTGTCGGCAGACTGGGCATTGCTGCAAGAATAACAAAGTTTAAGCTTTTTACTGATATTGAAAACACTTTTTGCTGGTATTCTTAATTAAACGAATGTATGAAAATAAACAAAAACATATATAAATGATCTACAAAATTTACAATTTACACAATGTTTCAATAAATTAGGCCGAACTTACACAGTAACAGGTGGATTAGGCACTTAATGCTTATATGAACCAAACACAATATTTGAGCACATACCTGGCATCTTTCTGCACAGAATTTGCAGCAGACTTGGTGGCCGCATGGGATAAACGCGCTGTCAATCTCGTTGTCCAAACAAACGCGACATGTGAGTGCGTCGCTGATGAGCGTGAGGCGCTCCTGCAGGACTTCTAGTTCCTCAGAGATCATGTCGGAAGACTCCGGGTTGGAGGAGGCAGCGATTTGGTTTTGCGCGCTCTGTAGCTTCTGCTGCTTGCGGTACAAAGTACGGCGAGCGTTGTCGTAGACTTCCCGGGATGTACGCTGGATGTCGAACACATACTGCTTGCCTGGGAAGGATAAAGTGTAAAACACTCACTACAGATTCACAGGTTATAAAACAGGTGACAAAGCAACTTAATTTGTGATCTCCACTTACCCATATCGGAATCGTTGGGTCGGAATAATGCAAGGAAGTGACCCTTGAAGTCCAAGCTATGTTGGTGCATTACAGAAGAGTGCACAGTGTCCCAGGTGTAGAAGGCAAGCATTTCGGTGATTATTCTAGAATTCGATAACAAGTTTTTACAGTTATCCCTGGCACACTAACATTAGAGAAAATGATAATTTAACCATGTTTAAAAAACAAAAATGATAGATATAACTTCATAGTTATTGTTTAAATTTGAACCAGAAAATCTAGTTGCTATTACTTCATGTAACTTACCGGTACAAAGCATTACTGTGACTTTCAGACACAGTTCTAAAGTTGATTGTGGTAATCGATGAATCATCTTGGTACACATGGATGTCAAGCATTTTACCGGAATGTGTAGCAAGCTGAACAGCTTTAAAAGGAATTCTGCAAATTTAATAATTTGTTGAGTTTTAGTATAAAATGGCAACGTTAACAGTTCTTAAGGACGATTCAGAAAAGACTTAACACAACGAACTTTGAAGATTTGTGCTAAAAAGTAACGTATTAAAAAAGAAACAAAAAATGTGGTATAATCACTGATAATATTGTAATTTCTTGTTCGTCTTTTGAACTTATTATTGAAATGAATTATTCCGAAGCCTCGTTGTATAATTACCAATTAGTGAGTATTTTTTTTGCACTTAACACGTTAACACTGGATTATGTTTTGCCTTACATTTTAATTTCTTGGTTGTCTTCTCCTAGAACTTCGATTCCATTTGGTCCAATTCGAAGAATAACGCCTATTTGGTATCGTCGGTTAATCACAGGGCTGTTGGCAGATCGAGTGGTGCTCACACTGGGCGGAGAACTCGTTTCAAGTTTGAGGTGGTACGATTCAGTGCCGTAGGTGGGCAGTGCTGCAACCTCGGCAAGAAACTTGGCAATCGCAGAGGACTTTGTCATCCCGCGGAGGAGTAGGTGGGAGCTGTGGACCCTGGAATGTAATTATTTGTAAAATTAATTCCTTGTTTACAGTGAAACTTTGATACGTAATTGGCCTACTGTCACAATTGACAGAATATTAACAAAATTAAGTATTCATAGGATTAAACACAATGAAATACACTTTAGGATTAAGGTACAATTACTCACTTGATAAGTTCGCCGCTGTACAGAGCCTGGTTTTCTTCATCGCTGGTGCAAAGAGTGGCGTACGCTTCAAAAACCTCGGCAGTGGGGACATCTAGTGTGAGATCACCAAGTTCGGCTTGCGCGGCGTAAGCTAACACGGTCGAAAACTTTTCAATTGGGATTTCAAGTCGACCATCAAGGAGGTCTTGTTTCAATTGCAAATAGAAAAGATATCTGCATAAAAATGGCATTGTATTTCACAGGCAAATGTATACAAACATAAACTATAAATTTCAGCTTAAGTTGAGCGAAGCATAAATGTTTAGAACAAACTGCCGTTTGTCTTGAGAAAAACTTAGTTGTAATTACAAAACAAAATTGGACGTGAAGTATTTTAACAAACCTTGTGGTTTCTTGGATGAGGTAATGCGGTTCAACAAAGTATTTCGCCCGTAGACGCAATCGGAACGGGCTTTGGCCAGAGATCTTGTTTGTGATTCGGTTGCGAAGGTTCAGCCAAAGCGGTTCCCGTTTCGGACCATAAAACTGAAGACCGAAGTAATCCTTCTCGATCGTTCCAATGGACGTGCAAACCTAGCGAATTTTGTTGGCTCAGTTTATTTTTTCGTTCCTTTGCTACATTAAATAAGTATGGCATAATTATTTTAAGTCAAGAAGGCAGGATAAAATGACAAAACTACAGGTGTTAAAACACGTCAGAGAATTAACACGGTTTAATGGAGAAAAACAGATGTGCCTGTTAAACCTTGTTTAGTTGAATATTAGACTATAAATTTAGTCACCAAATAAACAACAAGAGATTTACAAATAACGTACACCTACACATCTGATGTCAGCCACTAAATGAATAAAAGTTGGTAAACATATTATATTAATTAGTCTAAACATCATACACCTACTACATGAAAACTAAAAAAAATATATTGTCATTAAAGATACAAACAATAGTAATACTAAACTAAATGAAAGAAAAGCAGGGCTTCACTCATCTGCGGGACAACGCACTATATTATGAGCGGGACGGGTTATACCATGAGCTGGACGAGGTATATCACGAGCAGGAAAAAGTATTTTGTCGCTAACATGAACGGGGTGGGGTACCGTATATCATGATTAGCCGCCCCATTTATGATATACCAATACTCCCGTACCCCACTCGTGTTAATGACGAAAACACCCCTACGCCCCTCTTCCTACTGTCCTGCAGAATGTGTGTTGTCCGCCCCGTTTTTGTTGCAAAAACAGTGTGTTGTCCCTACCCGCTCATCCCACCCAGCTGTCCCGCAGATTAGTGAAGTCAAAAAAGCAAGGTGGTCACCAATCCTATGAAAACTATTTCTCACCAAGCCCCAACACTAATCTTGACCTCATAACTAACTCTAACCCCATCTATCCGTGACACTGGTATTAAAAATATTTTTTTACAAACTTTGTTGCTACCATGCTATAATAAGTATCCGGCATTCTAACAACATTGAAAACATTCTACAGCAACCAGTCTTTTCTTTTTGACATTTAGCATAAAATTATAATTTTTTAACAATAACTGGTATAATGAGACAGTGGATTAAAACTTAATGAATATTTTTAAACGTATGCCACTACAATAGACAAAATTTAAAAAAAACGAGTGTGAACACATAAATTTACCTTATCTAATATTTCTTGGCCAATGGCATTCCGGTCTACTTCAACTTCTATCACAACTGAATCAGGCTTTGAAACCAGGCAGACGACTGTCCCAGATTGCCATTTAAAAGTATCCAATGGCAATGCCATAACAACAGATTTTTCTTGATGTTTACTGACAAACGTTTCCAATTGCAAGATCAGAAAATGACGAGATTCACTTTTATTTATTTTCTTAACATCACTGCAACTTAAACATTACAATAAATTAAACTTGAAATACAATATGTTGTTTGTTTTGTTTATAAACGAAAACCCGCTCCATTCTCCTTGCAGCGCATTACGATTTGAGCATGAAATTATGCCACAACTTGGTTTTTATACCTAACCAGCTGATTGTTGATCTGTGACGTCACACTTACTCGTCGCTGATTGGTCACTATAGGCACGTGGGCTAGAAATACACGTGACCAATCCCCGGCATGACCGATAGTAACCTTTCGTTTGCGCCGAAGTAACCGCTCGGACAGGAGGTTATAAAGGAGCGCTTGTTTTGCTGAAGCGGTCTATGGTGGGATTTCGCAACATGGTGAAATTATATTCGCGGCTTCTCACGTAAGTGCTGAAGCTAATAATTTTATATCTAATATGAAAAAATCAAGTTTTGCAGACAGGTAATGTGTATTTTATCGCAGATAGTTTTGGGTTAAGTCTACAAGTAATAAAATAAATTACCAAACTCTACTTTCTGATTTTTTATTCCCACAATATTACACTATTTTACACTAAGAATTTTTCTTCGAGGATTGATAAAATAATTTTCAATATAGACAGTATCTTGAAGACCACAAATAAATTAAATTAAACAAACCTGCGCATCGAACAATTTCTGTGATTGTGTTTGTTTATTTTTCTGCTTGTATCAACCGAAGGAATTTCATTTGCTTCGTCATAGCTTGTTTATGAAAACAAATCTAAATTACCTTGTGAACGTTTATTTCGTTTTAAACGTTCGAAACGACGAGCATTTTCACGTTATCTTTAATCGGATTACCGAATGCCAAAAGCTTAATTCTAAAAACATATTACCTGTTCACCATGTAGACAGAAAACTTTTTAATCTATACCACGACGCTTAAACTAATCAGCTGTTTATGGCGAATCACACTTGTCTATTCTGTTTGTTATTATTATAATATAATGACACAGTGCCTTGCCTTAAATAATTAGCAGTGCAGCACATCTGGCAAACAGGAACTGTTGTTCTCAATTACGCTTCGACCCACGCAATCGTCTCAGTTTACAAGGGCAATGAAAAAACGTTCTGTAAAGTGTAAGAAGGCATTGTTCGCTCTTTACTAAACTTTCTTTCCTTCAACATCTTATTATTAATAACCCTTAATACTTTGATTTGATAAATTGCCCAAATTAATTATCGTTAAGTTTAACGATTGCTTTGTGTTATATCTGTGTTAACTATAAACATAGATTATTATTAAGCTACCAGTTTCGATTCCTCTTTTTATTTGGCTTCCGTACGAAAGTCGGTTATTCCCATCATTTTCAAGGATTCAAAAAAGAAATTTGTACAGAATGTTCCTGTAGACAGTTCACGCTTGAATAAGGTTTCACCACTGTTTTTACTTCGATCCCATTGTTTTGGCTTCCTAAGTAGACATACTTCAAGTTGAACTCCCGACCAATTGGCACATTAGACTAACACTTACCAACTACGAAGTCAGTTTTTAAAAAAACGTGACCTGCCTTGAGCAAATTTGATTTTCAGCAGCTAAATTACTGAAATTTCGGCACTACTACATTAGATAAGAAATTAATACGGCTATCAACGCTGCATATTTAAATACACCTCGTTTTCGTGCTAAGAAAATGGCAAACCTATTCTGCGCTTTTTATCTTGACAGCCCATAATCGATTTTTCGCCTGCTCATATTAAAGCTCAATAATGCAGGGGTCGGCAACCTTTCAAATACAGCGTGCAAGTTTATGAATAATATCATAAAAAATGCGTGCCAACAATTGTTAAGTACGGTTTAATAGTCAACTACCTTAATTGAAATATTACTGATCAAGTATTGTTAGCAGGGATTGCTTGCTTTAATTTGAAGTGCTTATCAGCGGGCACTAAAAGGGGGAGTGAATGAAACCCTGCCCCAAACACAAATCTAAAAACCGGAACTAACGTTACGCTTCCACTTTAACACGTAATCTAACTTAATTATGTTTAGGTTAGTGTATCATTTCCCTCCTTGCTATTTTCCCCTTTCTGTCCTTTTAGTTTTCTCATACCTCTTATTTCTACTATCGCAGTTAGGCCCAGCTATAAGCTGTATACACAATTAATTGTTCCAAAGATAAAATACCCAGTTCTTTTGCATAAATCACCAGAAAAGTGGACTACTTGGGTATATGCAAACACAGAAATATATATTATTCAAATCACGTGAAAGCGCAATGTATAAGCCTTGGAAGTCCTAAAAAAAACAAATACCCCAATACAGAGCAAAGCACAATTCAATACACTGACAATGACACAAAATTTCTTGAAATAAAATCGCATATTACGTAGGGGCGGCTACCAAGCCAGCCGGACCCTTGCCGAGCTCCTGCCCCCCAATGGTACTTTCCAGGGGTTTGAAACCCAGTTCTTCAACCGGGACTCCGAAAGCTTGGAGTTTCGATTCGTACGTGCGAAGTAGGTCGTTGTGCGCCTGTGAGGGAATCGAGATGATAATATCTGACGAGTGCATGGTGGAGTTGGTCCAAACCACCAACCACCGCGGTTTTATGTCTGGGTTAGCGTTTAAAAGCAACGTATTATGTTTCGTTGGGTCTTTAGCGACAGGATTGGGTAACACTAAAGTATGGGAAGGGGAAGGACTGCACATTTAAAGCATGGAAACTAATTTTAAACAGGATATTTAGACCTAACCCAAACTAACTTCAGACCTAACACTTTACTTTAGTGTGTTGTCTTCCTAATTTCCCAGTTCGGTACTTAAAGTTTCCCCACAAGAATTCGATAAAACAATATTTACCAAAAGCGACAAGTTATGAATTTTTACACTGTAGTGCAAAAAAATAGATTTAACTATAGACTGGTAATATCTATTTTGTGCAATGGGGTTATGAGACGGATATTCTTTCAAAGTGAGCAGGTGAATCTAATTAAATGACCATACAAAATTCCACTTCGGCTTGGTTTGTACATGATGACCCTCGGGATTTTAAAGAGTTTTAATTATATTTGCCCCAGTACTAACTAAAACATGGCAAATGAAGCAAATCACGACAGAGCAACGGAAAACGACAGCAAAACAAACAGATAAAACCAAAAGTATCTGCAAACGTGGACGAAAATATGACAGAAATTTAATTACCTTGCAAACTCTCGCTAGTTCGTATTGAAGATCCTTTATAGCGCTGTTTTTCGAATCAAGCACATCCTGGATAAAAGGAATGTTGAATTAAGCCCGATTGCAGTGTTTTCAACCACTTTTTAAATAATATCCGAAACACCTGGTAATAAACGGCCGATATTGCGACATATGGACTGCAATTATTCTTTTATGGGACGATTTACGACGTATTGAGCTAAAGTCGATATGTAATCCATAAAATTTAATAACAAAGACTGTAAAATGAGGTACACTGCTGGATACATTTAAACTTCTAACAAGTTCAACTACAGTCCTACAAAAAGTGGATAAATGCATTATTAGTTTATTACGCTATTGCTCTTTTCGCACTAAACTGTATTAGCACTTAAACGTTTGTGCGTGATAATGTTATTTTTTTCTACAAAAGCTAAAATTTCCTATTAGAATCATCATCTTACCCGTATACAATGTAAAATTTTACTGTCTTTGTTATGTGTTTAATAAAATGCATCATAAGATTGAAAATTTAATTTTAGTCTGCAAGTTTGGTATTTACTAGTATTTGCAGCAAGCGTGTAATAAACTTGAACAGGTGCTACTGCACCTTATAACACTCTGAATAAGTTTCACACTTTTATATGAGATTGTCAACTAAGGATATCACACGGTTTGATCGAGAACAGTACAACAGCACATTTACGATACGAATATAGCACCAACTAGAGCGTGATACCCCGAAAATCACACCCAAGTATATATTTCAACCATTAACCCACCAGTTTAATTGTATTTACGATGCTGAGTTTCTGCACGACAGGGCGGATATGCGGACAGATTAGATGGGCAACACACTCTTCATCTGTTATAACCCGTACCGCTCAAGTTAATGACGAAATGCCACATCCCGCGAATGTTAGTGATGAAAATACTGCTCGTGATATAGTGTGTTTCACTCACTGCTCCGAAGATTAGTGAAACCCCTCACTCTACGACACGTCGATAATACGTGATGAGCCAGGCAGACATAATCTTATTCAAACACTCGAGTCTGGCGCTAATTACTGGTACGTTGCGGTCAGAAAAGGACGAATAAACAACAAGTGGAATTTTGACCTTGGTGTGACCCCTGGCGCTACGTAACGCACGTCACGTGGCGTTTTAATAAAGTCTGTTATTTGTTTAATTAATTTCTTTTTAGTTTTATTTATTTTAAGTTTGGCGGCCACGTCGAAATATACCGAAGGTAAATATTGATCTGATTATAGACATGTTCTAACGACTGTCGTCTTTTTACCGTTTTCTATTTTTTCATAAAAGTTTCTGCTTCGTGTTTTTATCGTTGAAACAAACACTAAACTAGTAAAGAAACAAACGCCCAAAAGGCTAGAAGTCAAAACAAAGAAAAACTAGAGAGTGTCAACCACGTGTTAACCATCACTATTTGTAAAACACATGTTGTATAACCTGTATTCATGCTACAGGGTCCCCAACCACACTTTGTATTTTATACACTAAGTATGTAGTTTTTGTTTCTGCAAGCATAAACGCATGGGTCCCATAGTTAACATACCAAACTTATTTTCCATGTTTAGTTAAATAAAGAATAAACGTCTTAAATTTACGGACATTTCAACAAAAATGTTTTAAATTATAGCTTCTTTTCAAGCGCTGTATAATGAAAGAAAGCTAAATTCCCAAAACATCCCGATTTAGTTTTTCATTGTTTCAGGGAATTCCCCTGGGTGTAGTAGATAAGTTTTTACATAAGTAAGTCATGCTATGTAACAATTCTTAAAGTTTTAATCTGATTTGTCGACTTCTTGTTGGAGATGTCGGTGCGATAGGCTATGGCATGCCTGTCACAATCACAATTCAGAAACATATCTTCGTTTTCATGGAAATTAACCTAAAAGTAAATGTTTTCTTTTTTTTAATTGGAACAGAGTTTCTAATGTTTTAACATTTTACCGAATTTTAATAAAATTAGAGCAGCCGTTCAAGCGCTATGGCTACAAAATCTAATTTATTAGAAAAAAAACGTTTTGGTGTTTAAGGTCTGAGGGGAATTCCCCAAGATTCATTACCCAAAATTTTGGCTTCTGCATATATAGACCATGTTGTCTTACAAATGTCCAATTTTCATTGCGATTTCATTACTCCTCTTGGTAGATGTCGAGGCGACATGGCATGCTTGTCACAATCATGATTTAAGAACATATCCTATTTTTTGGATATTTTCCTTGGTAATTTTATTATTTCTTACAAGTGTTAAATCAATGACTAATGCACTTACAATCCACCAAATCTAATTTAAATTGTAACAGCCGTTCACGCGCTATGCCCAAAAAAGGTAAAAAAGAATAGCGTTTTGGTTTTTAAGGTCTAAGGGGAATTTCCCTAGATTTATTACCCAAAATTTTGGTTTCTGCATATCTAGACCATGTTCTCTTACAAATGTCAAATTTTCATTGCGATTCCATTACTTCTGTTGGTTGATGTCGGGGCGACATGGCATGCCTGTCACAATTATGATTCGAGTACAAAATCTTATTTTTTAGGGTGTTTTCCTAGGTAATTTTTTTATTTCTTCCAAATGTTAAATCAGTGCCTAATGCACTTACATTCCACCAAATCTGATTGAAATTGGAGTAGCCGTTCAAGCGCTATGCCCCAAAAAGCTAAATTTTTCATAAAAAATACCGTTTTGGTTTTTAACCTACCAGGGGAATTCCCCTTGATTTATCACCCAAAATTTTGGTTTCTGCATATCTAGACCATGTTGTCTAGCGAAAGGCTAAGTTTCATTACGATTTGATTATTCCTTCTGGTAGATGTCGGGGCGCCATGCCATGCCTATCAAACCTTTGACGAAAAAAAAAAAAAAAAAAAAAAAAAAAAAAAAAAAAAGAAAAAAAAAAAACGGACAAAAACAATATGTGTCCCATTTTTCCAAATGGGACCCATAATGATAAAGGCGTTGTACTCATATTCAACGGGATATTCACAAAAGCATATTTGCGGTCGTGTTCGTTCGCCTTCAGAAAAAAAGTTACGTTAATGTGAACAACGGTCCAGTGCAAATAAAACCGTATTCTTAACCCATTGTTGTTCAACAATAGCGAGGTTACTATATGCCATGACCGTAAATAGAACATTGGCAGCCAAATAAGCAGAAAGGTGGTTTGCGGTCGAATTAATGGTAGGTTCGGGGTGTTGCACAAATAACCAAACACGGTTAGCAACAAACATTTGTTTGCCGTATTCGTATGCGACACGTGTGTTTAGATACATATAGGTTCTAAATAAACAAGTTAAAATGCACGACGAATTACAGGAAAGGGCAACTGCAGCTTACAACGTCCACAAACACGTCATATGGAACTCCTAAAACGCAATAAAGTGGATTTGCTGATCGTAAATAACGCTTGGGGCTGCCTTTAACCACTCTGCCTTTCTCGTGAAATAAACTTGGCCATTTACCAGTCGAAGGAAAGATTTAAATCACCAGTCTATTTTAAATTTTCGGTTGTAAACCAAAACCACTATAAAAAAGTGAAGACGTTACTTGAAAAAGTCAAATGATTTCACAAAATATAAAAACGAACATGTTGCACAAATGCGAGTTTATTCTTTATTCCATTTTCATTTATAATGAAGTGTTGTTGTCTTACTAAAGTTGAAAATCTGTACAACACATTAACCAAATTATTGGGTAAATGGATCGAGAACATGTGCATGTAGGATTGACGACAAAGCATTTGGCTGCGCTGTCTACCCAATACATGGCCATTTTCGCGATGCCTTTACCCAACAATTTCGTAAAATGTGTTGTAACCCATCATCGGTTCGAACCGTAGTCCGGTTAACAAACACGTAGCGCAGTGGTTCCCAACCTTTTAAGTTTACGGATTCCTTCCAATAAGATACTCAGTTTGTACCAACCAACGGCTATTTATTATGCAATATATGTTAGAAAACACAATAGCACCGCTCTCAATCAAGATAGCGCAAAATCTAATGTCATGTAAACTGCAGCAAGGGGAATCAGTCAACTAAGCCAAAGAATTTAATTAATTTGACCCTTAGGAATGGATAGCTTGTTTAGACCGAAAACGTGTTTCAACGGTTGTGTGGCGAATATTTAACGCGACAGATTCAGATATCAATCCATAAAAAACAGTCTTAATGACGAACCCATCATGGGTTAAAAAAATTATAAATAGGAAGTTTTCGGACTTGTGTGCGTAAATAGGGGGCTTGGGTTACAAACTAAATTTATTTTGGACTTTAAAATATTTTTAATTGATTTTTTTCGCACAGCCATCATCTATCAACGCAGTTAACAAGGGTATTTAAATAACCACAAAGTGTGCATACTTGTGGGTTAGAGTTTAAAGTGGTTCGAAGGACCAGGGTATTGAGAATTGGAAATGTGATTACGCAAAATACAGCTTGTCAGCTAAAAAAATGATTTTTGTTCTAATTTTCAAATGTTTAATTAATATTACTTACAATTACCAGTTTATAAGCCAACTGTCGACACCATCCACATATGGCTAAATTATGTTCACACAAGCTGGTTATTTTGATTAAAGGTGAGCTCTCGTCACTAACTGATCATTATTATTTCTCTAATTAAAGCATTTATTTAAAAACCTAATATTACGTCAATTTCATGCTTGATAACTACAGCCCATTTAAAATTTGTTTTTGTAATACTAAAATTAATATTAAAAAGAAAAACGCAAATCGAAAAAATAGTGGTACAGTACATTTCACGGGTTTGCCGATTAAATTAAAATATGTATGCAAAAATATCCAAATAACGGACAAAGGGAATATCTGTTTAAAATGTTCACCGCTACGTTTCATCTGCCTCTGTTGAAACATTCCAACCAGATAATTTCGAAGCCATTTTCACTCGGATTACTTCGGTACGCAGCCTGTAATAACCTCTTGCGGGCTAACACATCCCGGTTTAATATTGGACACACAAGACTAGACTATGTTAGGCGAGGTAATAAACATCTATGGGACAAATTGCTAGTTTACAAGCAGAGCAGTTTTAAAGTCACCCTCTGTATAAGCTCCACTTAATAAATGTAAGGTTTTACTTAACTAGATGTCATGTCTGAGTGAATATTTATTTTTATTTTAAACTTTGTTGCGTTAAAACGTTGTACTGGTATATGCAATGCACCTATTGTAGTGTTCACACGCGAAGTTTGCTTGGGAACCATTTATCTACAAACCTTTTTACACCAGGCTAAGTTTCGGACCCATGACCGCCTTGTCGTTAGGTTTGTTTATAAATGGCGATATAGGAATCGGCCGCACTAAACCGTAATTTATATTTAATTTTCACCGCATCCCATACGCGCCACTTGTTAGTTAAGCGATACATTATTACCGGTGGCGCGTTTACGCATTTTAAAAACAACATTAAAAATTTGCATTATGTATTGTATTATTAAAAATTAATTTAACAGTTTTTGTAAGATATTATTCCAAGTTGAGCATTATGGTAAAAATTGGCGGTCAACATACGAAATTTTAGTATTTTGTGGTGTTTATGAATTTTGCCTTTTTTAATACTAGGTACGTTCAAAATTAATCAAGGGCGTCACAGCGGTCGGGTGACCGAAAAACCCCGGAAATCCACAACAATAGCTTAAGTATAACGTCACAATACCGACTGAACAGCAGTAAAAATGCTTTGTTGCGCGCGAAAGGAATTTATTGCTTTGTGGTGTGGGTGTCAGGATGACTTTTCGGCGTTGACGTAAATTGGGTATTTCCAGAGTTCTAAATCGACCTTGCGTTGAACGCTTTTCGACTGTACACTTCCAAAAAACGCGCAAACGGAAAATAAAATAAGGGAAGGGGGAAACTACACACTGAAATGAACATTACGTCAATATAGTTGGTTTTAAACATGGGGTTGGTGTTATGGTTGGTTATAAGTTTTAGATTAGTGTTTAGTGCAGGGTTAAAAATAGTTTTAAAATTTTAGTAAGCAGTTTCCCTCCCCCGATCCCTCTTTCCCGCTTTTCCTTATTTTAGTTTTCACCGCGCAAACTTGTTTGTTGCAGCCAGGAGGTATTTCGTGATCGATTTTATCTGCGATTTACGGGAAAACGAATCCAGCCGACCGCAGGTTGCGGCAAATATGTGGTATCAAAGAAGAGAATCGTTAATGTTTGAATTTTTAAAAAGCGCTGTTAGTGTGCAAAAAGAGGAAACCTAGTAACCCTAGAGTTTACCCCAGTCCTAATTCCATTGCTTTCATTAGTTAGTGGTTTTTATCTCCGGCGAAATACCGTGTGCGGTAAAGCGCGACCAGTACAGAGGGATAAAACATGAATATCCTATCCTGTTTTTTAGACGAAATCTACGGTTGGATAGATAAGTGGCGGATAAGGTGCAGATTATCAAGCTGACAACGAGTTAATGGTGATGTTGATTGTCGATGTAGCAAACTTATTACATAAAGTAGCACATGACAAATAAATCGATCTCCTTAATATAAGCTGTCAAAAATTGGCGTTTGCCGTAAAACGAAAATCCTATTTTAAATAAAAAGTAGAAATAAGTTCATATTCATTTTGAATTATCATTAAAAACTCGCGTTTATTTTTAAACGAAAATCCTTTTTTTTAACACATTAAAGTAAGTTACAATGGAAAAAAACCTTCATATTTTTTTCTTAGGGGCATTTACCGGTTTTGTAATCTTTTCTATTATACACTTTTAAATTGTACTTAGTTTAAACCCGATTAAAATATCGCTTTAATCGCGGCGCGAATCCTTCAAAACGTTGTTTTGCTTCGCTTGTCACCGCGGGTTACTGTAGCTCGGTGACCGATAGTAACCTCAAGCGACGAAACAAGAGGTACAAAGTCCAATCAAAGTATTTCCGGATTTACAATAGAACACTCTGTTAAGCGAGACATGTTGAAACGCGGACAAAGCAAAATCGAAGAACAAAAGACTCCAAAAACAAAGAAAACCGGTCGAAGGGCTTTCATACACTGTATATATTCGCCTTATTACCTTAACAACTTATAAAATATTTAAATATGGACATATTTAACGCTTAAAACATTGGATATGTACACATTTTTCAGATTTAAATTGAACCATTTTTAAACTACCGTTCCACATTATATTTAGTTTAGTGTTCGGGTAAAAAGAAAGTCAACTGTGTAATATATGGTATATATAGGCAATTAGTCGACTGTTGAAACACGAGGCTTCCATGTAATTCTAATTAGTCGCTATTAACCGTGGGTTTAAGTGGTTCTTTATTATTTAAAGCTCTTAATAAGCCTTCTGTCATCAAGGTAGTGATTTGTGAGATTAAACAGAAAACACGCTTCTTGACAGATCGAATCATACTAATCGCAAAGGAAATCGGGTTATAATGAAATCGGGTTATAATTCGAAATGATTCTATAAAAGAAAACTTACAGCACACTATTACGTTTTTGCTTATTTTAAATACAGGTATACATCTTTTTTAATTGTGGAAAACTTAAAAATTTGAAAAAAGTTTATTTGTGCAAAATACAGATTTGCAAAGATAACGTGCGGCGTGGTGTCGAAAAGGACAGATTAGCGTGGTGGGTTCGCCTTTCAGCCGAAGTGTAGCAGCTCTGGATACGAGCAATTCGGTTGTGTGTGAACTTACGGAACGTCTCAATTATATACAGCACACTGCAATAGCTCCGGCAACTCGACAGTGAGCCCATTGCGTTTCCCATTCACGGGAAAAACATGAATATCCTATATACTACTGACGATATTACGGGGACGGGAAGAATAGGGTTGGTAACTCATTTATTAACCTAGAATAAGTCAACGGGTTGCTGGATCTACTTTTTTTGGTTCATCGGGCCGAATTTTAAACCCTAGGACATTATTTCGTATTTAGAATTCGGCATTTCTATCAGAAATTCGGCATAAGTTAACCATTCTGCAACCTGATCTATTGTTATTTCGAGTTGTTCTTTAGCTGATTATGTTTTTTCAGCAACACATTTGTTTCGCTGAATCGAAATAACGACATGTCCAGGGTCCAAAAATACCAGCAGCTTACTAAAAAGTAGGGAGGCCAATTCTAACTTTTTTCCTAATCATAACTCTAACATGTTAGTGTGCCAATATCCCTCCTACTATACTTTCTTTTTTCTCTCTTTCCACATTTTAGTTTATTACTTGACACGGTCCGAACCAACGTTTTACAACGAAATTCAATCGATATACTGAATTTGGAGGGAACGATAAAGGTATATTGGAATCAATAGAAGTGGTATATTGTGCTTGGGAGGTTGGTGGGTTCGTGTTTTCAAACGAGTTGGTTCATAAAAAAGGTTTAAGGGTGGGCGGTACCTTGATCCCTTTATTTGCTTTTAGTCGCAACGGCTGTTAGAAAATAACATAAAGTACTATTACATCAACGATTGCTGAACATAACAACGAAGTGTATTGATGACTAAGCGGATTTTAACAAAGACAACAAAAACAAATCTGCCCGAACAATAGCGCAACAACGGAATTAACCAAACATATCCGGCAGATAATTGATGACGAAGCTTTTGTTTATAATACAATGCGCCTTATTTTAGAAAGTTAAACAAAGGGAAAATCGGTTCGCGGCAATCCGAACATTAACGCAGATAAGAACGCGAACTTAATAATACAGACTTATATTTTCTTATTCGAGAATCTCCAACCAGCTTTCGCGATGACCCTAATTAATCTGGACACAACAACGCACCAACACACGATTCGTGTGCAAAGGTAACGTACGCGCAGTAAAACTTATTGTTTACTGTCCGGTACACAATCCACGTTGACTGTCCGCAAACAGGTGCGGTTGCCGTCACGTACACAACCTTTGCACGAAAGACGCGAGGAAATGGGATAATTTATAGGAAAATACACAAAGAATAAGAAATGTCAGAAGAAACTACACAAAATTAAACTTAACTCTAATATGAACGCCAATCTTAACTCCAACACCAACTCTTAACTTTAACCACAGTCCAACAAGTCTTGACGTTTTAGTGAGTAAATACCCTTCTTTCTATCTTCTACCTTATAAGGTGTATACACAGGCCCTTAAAAAAATAATAAACAAAAAACAACCATAACTAAACACTCATCCCTAGGTATCAACCTTATTTTTGTTACCTGGCTTTTTTATCGACCAAAGTTTCGAATACAATATGGGCTCGTCACCAGGACCATTCGGTATATGTATCGGCCGCGTTAACCATTCGTCCACACGACCATACTGCTTGGCTAATTTTCTAATCCATGATAGGCACCTCACCAAGATCTTTTTAAAATAAAAATCGGTAGCGAGCGGCGTCTGTAACCATTAAATACCAAACATTCTAGACGAGTTGAACTTGTGTCATTTCAATATCAACTTCGATAGTGGGTTTAAGTGGGAAAAACTAAAAAGAGGGAAATAGGGAAAGCGGGAAGGGGGAAACTACAAACTAAAATGAGGACTAAGACATAAGAGTTAGTTTCAAACATGGGGTTGGAGTTAGGGTTAGTTCTTTGGTTGAGATTAGTGTTTAGGTTTAAAATTAGTTTTCTTAGTTTTAGTGAGCAGTTCCCCCGTATCCCCATTTTATTGTTTTTTCTGGTGTAAGTCGCGCAAATGCGCAACACTAAAATGACGGAAGTAGGTAAAAGCCCCACTAAAATGAAGATTTTGACAATACCGTTAGTGTAAGGTTAAAGTTAAAGTTATAAACTAAGCGCGTAATAAAATAGCATGTGAGCTTGTTCGCGTTCTATTTTACCCGACTAAATTAATTATCCCCAAACGAAGTTTCTCCCACGCGGGCTCGTGGGGACGATACATCCAGTGCTAGGCTGCTAGGAAGTGCAAACATAGGAGCACGTGAGTCACGACTCCCTAACAGCACAACACGATGGCGCACCAATCACAATGCGCGACTTGACAGCGGCAAAAACATGGCGTGTTTGTCTAAGTAACACGCGGGAGTCTGTACCAGGTCTTGTGTGGACATGCGGCTGTCGATTGAAGAACTTCTCCGCGCGGAAGGTAAACAAGACGTGGAGCGAGCATATGATAGAAGGTGCGTGATGCGTATTTATTTTAGTGAACTTTCGTCATCGTAAAAAAAACATTTTGACGGACAAAAATAGTTACAGTTGGAGTATTTTAGTAATTGAATGTTATTTTAGGTGGGCTAACTAAAAAAAGGGGAATGGGAAAGGAGAGAAACTGCACACTAAAATGACGATTACGGCGTTAGGATTAGTTTTAGGACTGGGTTTAAAAATAGCGTTGGTTCTGGGGTTAATATACGTGTTAGGGCAGGATTAGATGTAGTTTACATAGTTTAGTAAGCAATTGTTATCCTTCATCTTTTCTTTCCTTAGTGGTGTCCGCAAATGTTCAGTGTTGGCACAAATCTCCTAAGGCGCCTCACTAGCGCCAACACACGGCCACAAAAAAAGACTTGAACACGATAACTGTTTTGACTACCGCGTTAGTTGTACCAAGACATTTTTGAAACTCTATTCATCGGAGATACTAACATATAAACAAACAAAAACATTTTCGATAAATTTTTTGGGGGCAATGCTAAAATACGAAAATTCATATTAATTCATTATCCACTTTAACGGCGTTGAGTTTAAAACTATGTGAATGCAGAAATTGTCACTAATCACAAAACCACATAATGGTGTTGTGGTTAACAAGTTTAACTATCTTTGTATTAAATTTGTGTAATTCCGATTATTTCATCTTTTAGTAATATACAAGTATTCCTAACAACGCTACTGAAACCGATTTAAAATGATCTGGCTTGCTTGTTTGATTTCTAGTTATTATTACCTATATCTAAGTTTTCCACGTTTTGAGTATATCTTTACATTGCTGCTTTTGTTATAAAAAAATAACCAAAAAAATTTCCCAAAACCAGAATTTATTTTGTGCAGTAGTTAACCTGCAAGCTTAAAGTGAAGCAAAATTCGATTGATGAACAACAATCCACAGTTCATATTGATTGAAGTTCAATATCAGCATGGTTAAACCCCATTTTCACAAGGTAAACACCCCTTTAAAAAGATTCAGTTCCAAATAGAGCAAATCACCTACCTCTAACTTCCTCGTGACCACCGTCAGCGCAGTTGGATCGAGATTGGACGCAGAGAGAACCTCGTTGAGCTGCGCCTCCTTCTTCTCCAAGGAGTCGGCAAGAGCAGAGAGCTTCTTCTCGAGAAGCAGGTTCTTGAAGTTGCTCTTCTGCTGCACCTCGTGGATCGCCTTCACGAACTTCCGATAGAGTTCGTCTCTCTCAGCTTGCGTCTGGGATCAAGATATCAGTTCTTTAGCAAAAGAGAGATCCCCTTTTAACCGAAATGTTGCAGGTTCGAAACTGTTCGCTAGCTGGGCGGTTGTGTTCTTAGGCAAGGCACTTAATGAACATTGCCTGATCCCAGCGAATTATTGGGTTCTACCAAATTGAAGAAGTGGCTTAATCATACACAAAATATGGTAATAGCTTCGGTAACCTGAAATTGGGTTCGAGGTGATCTGACGATTGCCCGTGTGTTAACCACCTTGGTTTTCCCATTCACGGGGATAAACTTGAATATCCTATCCTACATCTTTACGATTAAAGTCGAGGTAATCGTCAAAATACCTTGCGACCACTGTCAGAATATTGCAGTGCGTTGTAAATATTTGATACATTCCAACTGTTAAAGTTAAACCTCCTTAAACAACACAGTTTAGATAAAGTCCGCTAAGCACTTTGTCCACAGAAACAACTGACTAGCACTCAGATTATCTTAATGAAGCAGATTCTATCTTAGTAATGCCCAATTGGAAACTTGCATTCATGATATGATTTAGACATTAAAGATGGATTAAAAGTGGTTATTACTCAACAGATAACTTTTTAACTATAATTGTTTAGGGACACATGTCTGTTGCTCAGATTGAGGGAAAAGCATTTTATAATACGCCTGTCTGGTCAGAAAGAACCTATTTTTTTAATTTTTTTTTGTCCTTCAGTTACTGGACCAACCTTTTCAAACCTCTGCTCCAACACCTCGTGCTCCCATTCCAAACTCTTCTTCTCTTTGTCGAGGACCTTCAATCTAGCCTTGGAACTCTGGGGAGTTTATTAATTTATTAATTTATACAAAATCAACAAAATTTATACAAAATCAACAAAGTTTTTACAAAATCAACAAAGTTTTTACAAAATCACTTAATTTATAAATCATCAAAGTATTTATAAAAAGTAACAAAAAAATTTGATTACATGGTGGTATAGATTACATAAAAAAGTAGAGTTGATAAAAACGCCATATCGAATAACACATGATTTAAACAATTACTCCAGTGATGCGGTTTTCTCATATTGCATAAGGATTATCGACCGTAGTCAAAACAGACATCAAATATACTGAAAGGAAAGCAATAATGGTCAATTGGAATAAGTCATTATGGACCAAAGCGTGAAGTAGGTGGTTGCGGAGGTGGAAAACTGCAAATCATACCCTCGGCACCTCTTGCACTCCCGGCAGCCCCGGCACCATAGGTACGCACGGAACCCCGGCACTGCCAGCACCCACAAAATTATGTTTTGTTTATTGTAACTTTCAGAGTGCCGAATCATGACAATTGCAGCCAAGAAGAAAGTGTTGCATGGGCCGTTAAGTGTTCAGTGTAAATCAGAGTTAATTGTTATGTCACATAGAATCGCCCTACATGCCAACGAGCACTGTTCATCAAAATCTTAAAAATCAACACTCCATATACCACAACATGATAGTAGCAATGCACCTTCTAGCCTTGAGTCAACGCCCCTGGTCAAGCGTTAGTCAATCCAAATTTTTTAGCAATTCCAACAAACTTACAGCAAGCGACGCCTTATCCTTGGTATAATTGGTGAGCTGCTTCCGAAGATTATCAACCTCCTCTCTCGCTTTCTGCAGCGGCTCAATCAACCTCCGGTTCTGCAGCTGGATCTCTCCCATTTCCTTCTCCATCCGTTCTTCTTTCTTCTTCATTTCCTCGATTTGCTCCTGCGATGTCGAGGAGCAAATTAGACAGTGTTTTCACTCAATTACTTATTAACATAACTACTTATTGGTACCTACCGCAAACTACCGTTCGGTCGACATAAACCCAAATTATACTGTGTTATTACTTACATACCAAAGAGTAACAAAAGTAGGAAAAACCACAATGTTATGCGGACATTTATGTATCCCCAGGTGTTCCTACTTACATTTTTAAGGACATGGGAAGGGATTGCATCATACAAAATAAACTATACTTTTTACCCAAAGGTTAAAAAGTGCCTTTAAGGATATAAACAACAGAAGGATAAATTTACAGGACCAAAAGTGTAGTTCAACTTAGCAAATGTTCCGATTCCGCTAAATTTTGGCTTATTTAAAACTTGTTGCAATTAAGTAATGTCACTGCATTTTTCACACACATAAAGAAGAATGAAAAATCAACACCTATACACTGCAACTGTAATCTAAAGACTTTTTAATACGACTTGGTTGCAATCATTATTTAACAACGAGTTTAAGTAGTAACTGATGTGGGTACAGAACTCAAAACCTTGCGATTTAATCCAACTTTGTTGAAACTTAAAATTTCACATACCTTGAGCGAATTGATGAGAGCAAGATTATTAAGGGTGATGTCGTTGTAATAGTTCTTGATGTCTGAGAATGCCTTCTCATGGTTCTTCATCAGCGCGTTGATCTGTCCGTTCTTTCTCTCCTCGATCTCGTGAATCTCTGTCTTCCTCCGGAGCTCCAGTTCATCTCGGAGGACTCGCATCTTCTTCTCATACTTGGATTCGATCTCTGGAAAAATGGATGTGTCGTTTGAAACCTGGCCAAGCAGGAAGTTGCATTGACAATTTTATCTTCCTAACCAGTAAAAATTACTCTACTTTTTATAACAGCAGGCAATATATTGTATATTTTATGGCGAAATGGTCCAAACCAGTGGCTGACACAGGTGTAGCAAACCCTAAATAATTTTTTTCATTTTTGTAAAACTAGAAAGAATTAGGTTTGGGCAATCAACTTGAATAATTTGCTGAAATATTACTATCACTGGGCAACTCGTGTCCAGTTGGCAAAACTGTTAGAAACTCGTAAAAACATTGCTTAAAATTTTGTACTACCCACCAGAATCCTCTGGTTTAGTGCAAATATATATAATATGCTTTGTTTGACGACACACTATAGCCATGGGTATATGGTTAAAAATTATTTTGGTTAAAAAGCATAATTTTGTTGTTATCTTAGAATTTAAGAATTTTTTTTTTAAGAATCAAAAAAACTCCCATTAAGAAAAAAGATTTT
>CH003412.1:53393-108212 GCA_000149265.1 Ciona savignyi | reverse complement strand
TTCCCTTACTGTACGAAGTATTAGCCCTGGAACTATATGTGACAAATAACCAAAGATTTTAATAAATTGCTTAGATTTTGATTTCATTTTTTCACTGGTGCAAGTATACCTTGAGGTTAGAAGTAGCTAGGAATGTCTTCAGTATCAAAATTTAATAGCGATTCGATAAGAAGTTGTTTTTTTATTCCACTAATTCCAAATCAAGTGAACAAAGTGAGATTTATTTATTTAATTTTAATTCAATAGTAGAAATAAATGATAGAATCCAATTTTTAGTTTAAAGTGATAATGATTATAGCCTAATTAAAATTAAATCATCAAATACTAAAATACACATGATGTTTTGTACACTTTTCAACTATATTTCACAGCAGTTAGAAATTATATATTCGAAATTCTTAATTTTAGATATTTAAAAAATTAAAACTGGGTCACATAAAGACATTTCTAACTCTTGCATTGCCAATTGTAACACATTGTTCTAACAAACTAAAAAATAACAAAACTAAAAATATTTTTTTGACGTAAACACACAATAGGATATTTATGTTTAACCTCATGAATGGGAAAACCGTCGAGTTAACCGTGCTATTGCAGTGTGTTGTCAATGATTTAGACTTCTGTTTATTTGGTAGAACCCATTATTCCACCAGGTTTAGGCAATGTCTTTTAAGTACCTTACCAAAAGAACACAGCCGACTAGGTAGCGACCAGTTTAGGAACTGCAACCCTTCGGTTTGAAAGCGCTGCAATAACCCACCAAACTAATCAGTGAGAATCACAATCGCAGCATGCTTTAACACAATTGTCCGCCTTCGTATCTGAGAAAGTGATATTGATGAACTTACCATCCTCAGATCCTTGTCGGCATCCTCATGAGCAAGCTCCTGCTCCTTCAGTCCGACTTTAAGTGATCGCTTATCCTTCCTCAGCTCTGACTCCTGGAGTCTGTGGTCCTCTTGTGCCCTCTTGAGGGCGATAGATGACTCTGTTTTGAGCTCAGAAATGTTGTTCTGGTGCTCGTAGAGTAGATGCTTCACCTTTTGCTTGTAAACCTTGGAGGGAAAGGAAATTCACAATTGTTGTAAATAAAGCCCTTAGTACACTGAAGCTGAGTCAGTTGTGCTTGGATTATTTTTTGTTAGTTTAATTGCACCAGAAAATTACACCAGGCAAAACAGAAGAATAGAGTCTTTTTCACCTAGTATTTTACGACTATAAACAAGAACGCATTTGCCTCTTTTTTTACTGAAAATGGCAAAAGATGATTTTCTATCAGAACACTCACTGAATATAAATTTATACCCTTGTAAATAATTCGAAACAATAATTTTTTAAATGGTCTAACATAAGCAAATAAAAAACAGGAAAAAAGGGTGAATATGTAAAGACGACCTACATACAATCATTTTTAAAAAGCAAAAAAAAGGAATAAAGATATAAAGAAGACAAACTTTGATCTCGATCTGATGTCGCTCCTCTGCATCCTCCATCTCTCGATCCTTGTTCCGGAGCTCAGCTTTCTTCTCATCGAGCTGCTTCTTCGTGATCTCCCAGAACGTGTTCACCTGGAAAGTTCAGGTTATTTTGCTTTATTTATTGCAATAGTTAAGGTAACCTGACGGTGGGTGCAAGGTGATCTAAAAATTGCTTATGTGTTAACCCCCCTGGTTTTTCCATTTATAGGAATAAACATGACTATCTTATCACATATCATAAAACAAAGTAGCAAGAAAAAAAAAACAGAATTACCTCAGAGGTTTAAATATACACAACAGTGGCCATGATAAATAACTCTTAGTTGTGGCGGCCAACTTAGTTATTAGCGGATTAATATCCATGAAATATTCCTAAACAAAACTGATTCATTGTTGAATAACAATTAATCAATGCTGGAAACATGCAACAGGATTAAATTGTTGTTAAAATTATAGTCATGTTTAAAATAACATTTCATTTACTAACCAGTAATCCCGATTTATCTGTTTTGTGTAAAATTAAACCTATTGTAAAACACTCTATGTGTAATAAAAATGGCTCTAGTAAAGAAACAATGTGGGTTGGTTTATTATGCAGCAGCAAGTCTATTGTAAATTTTTAAATTTATGGGATTTATGGAAACACAATCATTCAATGGTACTTAAGTTGACATTAAAAAACTGCCTGGTCGTAGTGCACAATATATTTCCAAACTGACAGGTTTGCATAATCTATTTAAATTTCATTAGGAAAATAAGAATCTCATGTATAAGATGACTGACTATGGTGACAGCCAGAAACTGGTAAATCGTCAAATAAACCACAGTCAGGTTTCCAGAATAGGCGATTTTTGTTATCAATTTGTGTGACCGATTTAATTTCACTGGATTGGATTAACAGAGTTTCAAAGCAGGTTGGGTGACTGAACAAAACTTCTATACCAGGGGTCGGCAACCCCGGAAAATGTTTTTCATGGCACTACATAGCATGAATTGAACAATCAAAAGTAGATTTACAGTCTCATAAAGCATATGCAAGTCACGCATACCAATAGTTGTTACAGCAAGTTGCTTTCATTATGATATTATTTAAAAACGAGCAAAATGTTACCGACACATGTTCTTTTCAAGTGTGACAACTGCACTCATCCATTATGTCACATAGCCACACAAAACATGCATAGCTATAGATTATATATAAATATATTTTGTCATGCTTGCTTACCTTGTCCCTTTCAAGTTGGAAATAATTTCTTTCCTCCCGCTCACGGTCGAGTTCCTCTCTGAGTCGTCCAATATGCTCCACCAGCTGTGGAGTTGGTGGATTCGGTTATTTATTAGTGGATTCAGTTATTTATGATATTTTACAAGCCCATATATCCGGCCCATTAATCAAAAAGCTGGAGATGTACGTTACTGGTTAACAAGACTAATTGGATTTGTGCAACAAGGGGTGTGACTGAAATAATGAGCAGTTGGACAGATGATGAAAAGCAGTTTTTTTTGTTAATTTATGAACACAATCTAACATAGTTTACCAGTATCGGTATCTAATTAGATTTTATTACAGATATTAGTAGTTTACATGGGATAAATGTTGTGTTCTGTCACTTACGATGCTGTATGAGTGAGTAAATTTATAAAATTTATAAAAAATTACGCCTTTATCAGGGTGAACTCTGAATTATAATTTTACTACAATACTGCTTTTAATTTTATTAAAAAATTCCTAACAAACTTATTCCTTTTTTACATAAAAATAAAACTTATCAATTTGAAACCTCCTCTGGCTTCATGTCCTCTGTGGTGACCCCATCAACAACGGTCGGTGTCTTAGGTTTGGCCGACTTCTTCTTTCCCTTCTTGCCTTTCTTTCCCTTTCCCTTCTTGGGTGGCTGGTGGGGAAAACATTGATGGTGTTAGTTGTTCTAATACTGGTACTACGATGGAACATTCATGTTTATCCCCGTGAGTGGGAAAAGATGTTCCTTAAACTTGGTAGAACCCATCATTCCAATTAGTTCAGGCAAAGTCTGCTAAGTCTATTGTGTTGCATGAGTATGACACAGTAGCACATAAAAAGCGGATTTTTGTCAGTGGACAAAATAATTTGAGAATCAGATAAAACAGTATTTTTCTAAACTCGAGAAATCGTAATTGTTAATATAGTCTAACACCAACTTATCAATTTTACATTTCCTTTCACCTATTGAGTTGCTAGCTATACTGATTTATTATACACAAACCTGTAGTCCACAGAAAATAGTTGATAAACAAACCATCCAAGTATTAGTCTGCAGACTGATTTTTGAAAGGAAGCATTACTGACATATGGTATAACAGAAATTTATACTAAACTTAAACCCAACCAAACATTTAAACCGCCAAGAGTAAGGAAACCAGCGCTTTACTTCGTCTGTGTCATTAAAAAATATGCATTTTTTATTGCCGTATGACACTTCTCAGTAAGATTTTGTACATTTAGACCACAGTTTTAACATATAGAGTAAGTTATAATGGAATAGTAGACTTTTATAGATATTTAAATGTGAAAAATTAAAACAAACAATTTTTAGCTAAATCTCGCATATGTGCGCTTTCTAACAGCCTATGTTTTAAATAATTTTTAAAATGCTTTGTCTACAGAATAGCCTGGCTACATGGGTAAGGATATATATAAAAAATTGTAACTGTTTTTTTTAATATATTTCTTCTGGAGTGTAGACCACAGTAAAGTTAAGCGATGCCTTGGTATAAGCTCTCTAGAAAAGTTTTTGCCGTTTTCAGGCCAGATTATTTACACACACATATATATATAAACACTCAACTACTTACCATTTTTACGGGCAGTGGTCGTCAATCAAACCTAATTTCAGTTAAAATCGTAATTTTTTAATGCAAGCTTTGAGAGAACCGGTCGACAAGAATCGAGTGGAATGTTGTCATGGGAATATTTGTATTTCGCTTTGTACCACTATATGTCGGTATTTTTAAATAATCTCTTTTCGGGGAGTACTGCTTAAAGGCACCGAAAGTTATAGATATAGAAGATAATAATATATATACAGAAATAATTATATAAAAATAATTTAAATTAGTATAAATATATATTAGTATTATACGGTCAGTCTGGCTATAACACAAATCTAAAGTTGCCTTATTTATCGAAATCAATGGAGCCAAAATTGAACTATAAGCTACGCGGATAGGATATTCATATTTATCCTCGTAAATGGGAACACGCAAGTGACGTCAATCGTTAGAATACCTCACCTCCACCGTCGGGTTAGCGGAGCTATTGTATCGTGTGTCTTATTTTCACAGTTTTTTAATTTGCTAGAATATTACACTGGTACAAGGCAAAGTCCGTTTAGTACATTGTCTAAGGACACAATCGGTTAACTAGCGACCGGTTTATTAGAGATAAGCTAGCGAACAGATGAAGAAAGGCTTGTGGGCTTATGTGGTCATCTGAAGCCCAAAAGTTAATTATAAACACGAGAATTACGGAAGGTCTAGCGCACGAATCCTCAATGCTCAGTTCGTGGTCGAACACACAACCGTGCTTCGAAGCTAAAAATCAGGAACTTTTGTTTTTTCTCTTTATTATGTACAAAATACTGAAGCATACACAAAAAGGTCGTGATGAAGTCTCAATAAAGAACAGATCAAATAGGCAAATCATCAAATAACGAATGGAAAATGATACAAAACTTTTGATTTTACTAAAAAAGAAACTTTTTGATTTTTCTAAAAAAAATTGGTGCTCACTTTTGTGTATTCAAACCTGTGCAATAACGAAATTTGGTGAACAATACGAATATGTTTCTATGCACTGTACTGTAAAGTAACGAAGATTTAACCAGAAATTGGTTTAAAAAAGGAGGCGCGTGAGGTTTTAATGAAAATTGATTTACACAATTGTTTGCACGATTACAGAACTAAAACACTTGTGTTTCTACGAGTCGCTACAAGAGCGGGAGAATATTGCGTCATCTAAACAATTATATCTACAGAAATTGGTCCTTTAATACATCACGTGTTCAATGTCATTCTCTAATATTCCCAAAGCAGAATCCAGTGCAAAAACATGGTAAACAATGGTCCTAAAGTTTTAGTTTTCTAGCGTTTCCTCTTACAGTGAAATGGTCGTTTTATGGTCACTTTTTAAAGCAAATATCCGATTCCAGTCAGGATTAATAAAGGTTGGCGTTAATATGTTATTGTGCGTGCCAGGAGAGTTTGTGCGTTATTTACGGATTTATTTTGTTTATTTCCCGTCGGATATTCACTCAACTAAGACTTCTTATGAAGCTGGGCGTTGACAAGACTGAAGTAAGAGCCTTTGATGGCGAGTAGCTCGTTGTGGGTGCCGGTTTCGACGACGACGCCGTTTTCGATGACGGCGATGACGTCGGCATTTTTCACGGTCGAGAGACGGTGCGCGATGACGATGCAAGTTCGGCCGGCTCTGGCAGCATCAAGAGCGTCTTGCACGATCTGGAAACGCAAATAATTATTAGTTCTACGGATTGAACTGTTAAACGAACTTTTGTTGTATGTAATCCGAGAATAAGTGCACAGATATCATCTCCGGACATGTACAAGTATAAAGTAAAGATGGCAAGTATTATATGTGGACTGCCTGAAGCATAGTCAGTCGATTAATGGGTTCTTCCATAACTGAAGGAACGTCTCCATCTACACAACACACTGCACTAGCTCTGGTTACCATCCTGCAAGATCCAGAAACTATTTCTTTTTGTAAAACTGGTTGCTTTCGATCCCGCAACCTTTGGTAGACTGAGTTTTAATCAACCACATCAACGGGCAGTGCTAATTACTAAAACACAGTTGCAGCAAAACACCACGCCAGTAATAACAAAGGGTTATACTAATTCACTGAAAGACTTTAACACCACAGTCAAATGCGACGATTATTTTAGGCAAAGTCGTCACCTTTTCACTCTCAGCATCGAGAGCAGACGTCGCTTCATCGAGGAGAAGGATCTTGGGATTCCTAAGAAGAGCTCGCGCGATTGCAACTCTCTGCTTTTGTCCTCCCGATAACTGAGCTCCTTTCGCTCCCACATTCGTCTCGTATTTCTGGTTGAAAAGTATTTTGTGAACCCAATAAAAAGGTAGGTGCAATGGGATGTAATTGTCTCCAATACACAGATCTTAATTTTCGTTCTTAAATTTAAGGAAAAACCGAAATTAAATCCTAACCCGAATTTAAAAAAATCTTTTCAAACTTACATTGTTTGTAATAAAGAGCAATTAAAAGTAACGTTCATTAACTGCGTTCCAGTCACTTTTTTACAGTAAATGATTTTTTTGTTTGGTTACACAAAAATCGGTTAACCGTTACTTGGTTTTGTTATTGTTTAACGGACAACTCAATTTACAAGTTAACCTGAAAGACCCTATTAGCACCGTGCTTTCACCACAACAGTCCACTCACGTCAGGCAAGCCGTCGATGAAATTATGGATGTTCGCGTTTTTCGCTGCAGCGATAACCTCGTCCAACGAAGCGTGTCGCGAGTTGTCGCCGTACCGGATGTTGTCGGCGATCGAACGGTCGAACAAAACCGGTTCTTGAGATACGATGCCCATCTGCGAACGCAACCACGTGATCTGCAGCTCCTGCGTGTTCTTTCCATCCAAGCTCTGTGAATGGGTAGGAAAATTTAAAAAAATTAACCACGCCCCTACTCTACCCCCAACAGTTTCTTACTTTGCACAGGAAATACAATAATATAAACGTTAAAGATCTATAACAAATACAATATAAACATTAAAGATCTAGTACAATATATACATTAAAGCAAACTGTGCATTCTTCAGAAGTTTTAGCTTGTACTTTAAATAGCACAGCAGTGAACTTCTAAGGTTCATAACTTCCCGAGAGAGAAGTTAAAATAAACTAATAAACCTTAATTATTCACAATGGAATAAAGCAACTGTAGCGATCGTGGCAGTAATAAATGCGTGTAACCCAAATAAAACACCAGTCAAAACCAAATTAAAAATATTGAACAAATTGTATAAACTTCTCGTCTTTGGCACTGTTGACTTTAGGCTGCTGCTGACATTTACGGTAATGTATATTAAATATCACATACCACAGTGCCTTCGACAGGATCATAGAAGCGTTCGAGCAGTTGGATACAAGTCGACTTTCCACAACCACTCTGACCGACCAACGCAACAGTTTGACCTTGTTTGATTGCGTTCGTTAATCCTTTAAGAACTTGCACGTCTGGTCGAGTTGGGTAGAAGAACTTGATGGAGTTGAAGTCGACGTTGCCTTCGGTGGTTTTCTGGAAAAACAGACGACTTTTACGCTTTCAGTCGGACGATCATACGATCGTTAAAAAAAAGTCAACAGGCAATTAAGTAAGCAGAAAGATAATAACAGTTTCTCTTTTACATCAACAAAACAACTTTGCCAAAAAAATCGTTGGGTTCTTACAAGTATTAATCTTTATGTTGGGGTAAATACAATTTTGCGTGGGTTTTCGGACACTGATCGTATTTGTAAAATTACTTAATATAGGATTAAATCTGCAGGTATACGTATGCTTGCTACAATTACACAACTTATGTTACAGCTTAGGTATTGTAACTTACTTAACTTATGTACGGGTTTTAACTAAACTTTTTGCACAGCTACAACATACTTGATGTGGCATAATAAAAAAATAGAACAGATTTCATCAGAAGCTTATTTTCACACGTACCGGTTTGTCTCCAGATTTATTTTCGCTGTCGATGGTTGGAACCTTATCAAGCAGTTTGAACAAGCGTGTGGCTGCAATCTTGGCTGCGGCATAGTCGGGTGCGAACGAACTCGTCTGACCCACTGCGAACGCCCCGAATATGACCGCCATCAAGACCCTGCGAGAATAAGGAGATTTTGATGATTGGGTTCGATTTGCGGTTATGAATTTGTGACGCATTGTAATAACTTTGGATTGATTAATAATTACACTACATGAATTTTTTGAATAACTTTGAAAAGTGTGGGGACAAGGTATTTTCAGTTTAAAACCAATGCCAGCTTTATTACGAACCATTTAACGTATGTTAATACGCAGAAGCATTTGGCCGCAATTTTTAAACAAAAGTTAGGAGCACTGTTTTGCCCTTACTATGTCATTTAAAAGACCTAACCACGATTGCTAAAAAGAAATAAAATAGGTCAATCTGTTCCCTCTTTGGGAAGGTGCAAGCATAAAAAGGTTGAGAAACACTGCCGTACTCACTTAAAAACATTGTTAAAGGTCATGAGATTTTCCTCCACAAGCCAGGCTCCAAATCTAAAGGTCGCGGCATATGCGAAGAACACGATGCACTGGGAGAAACCGAACGTGATGCCGTACACGTGAGCTTTTCGAACCGATTTCCTGGATGGCAGAAAGTCCGATCAATATACTGTGGTACATTTTTAAAAGGCACTTAACTTTTGCTGTCTCAGTATAGCGGTTTCACATAAATCAATTAAAAGCTAGATATAAAAGAATTTTTAAAATAATTTTTAAAGCATAATGTACAGAGTTTTAAGATTGTCCCAAAATGACCTTGATTACAAAAGTTTTTCTACATTCTCACTATTATTAGGTGTAAAATAAACAGTTTCCAAAAATATAGAAACAAAATTAAATAACATTCCGAAATGTTGCAGAAAATGAAAATTATTATTCTGACTTAATGCTTTTTTGTTTAACTATGGTCTGATTATGGACACAAGGTAATCACTTTATCTAATTATGGGGTTGCAAATTACTACGTAAACTAAAATATTCTAAAAAATATTTTATTGATTTAATCAAGAAACAATACTCGAGTATTTATGATGACTTTCTATGACTAGTAACACCACTTTTCATTCAAAACCCCATTAAAGGTGGCATTTTATCATTTTTCTGCTTCCACAAAACTCAGTTGCTAATATGCTCCATATTGTCATTATTGCGCTTATTAAGCAATCCAAATAAATTACCACAACACACTTACTTTTGAGGTAGAATCAACGCGTCCCTGTATTTTTCATAAAACATGGTTTCCCGTGTGAGTGACGCGACTGTGCGGACGTTGAGCGTCACTTCCGTGGCGATGCTCCCCGCTTCTTCGAATGCTTTCGATTCCGCACCAGCCTTTGGAAGGTGGATTAGTTGTTTTGATTGAAATAATTTACGTTTCAAACCAGTTCAATATGTACGACTGAGTAAGCTTGGTGGGTTAGTGCCTGAGGTACGTCTTGATCATACACAGCACTTTGAAATATTTCCGGTAATCACACGGTGGGAGTGAGGTAAACTGACGATTGCCTGCGTGTTAAACCTCTGATTTTTCCATTCACAGAGATAAACATGTCATATCATACAATGTTGTTCTGAAACACTTTGCAGGCTTAGCAATGCTGAGAAAAAAGGTGCGATTGAATCGAAACCCACCACCAAAAGTTACGTTATTCCGGACAATAGAAAGTGGCTCACCTGGCCAGTTAGTACTTTCATCTGTAACATGCCAGCGATAGCCATGAAAGGGACGAAGGCCAATGTGAGAAGTGTGAGCTGCCAGCCATACGCAAATGCTATTCCGAGTGCCACACCTGCACAAGTGAAGGAAATGATTTAATTTCATCATATTGAAAAAATACAAGGTGCACATAGAATTCGAGTTGCAATCAAAAAAGTTTTAATCCACAAGAGTTTCAACCTACAAAAGTTGCGATGATACACCTATTTAATTTTTTTTTTTAATTTTATGCATTAATTTAAAATAGCTGAAAAATCGCACAATCAAAGACGCAGCTGAAGAGCTTATTTTTTCCTAAAGCGAAAATCCAACTTACCGAGAGCACAAACGCTTTGAATCATTGTACCAGCTCTGACCCCAGTGCATCCCTGCACCTTGGACGCATCGGTGGCAAGTCGAGTGGTCAGTGCTCCAGTGCTGTTAAAATGGTCGTCAAAATATCCGATCTCCTGCCTTAGCATCGCCTTGAACCCCATCGCTCGTAGTCGAGATGTCAGTTCTTCACCGGATTTCGCAAACGAGGACGCCTGGAAATTTTTAGTATTGGTCGATTTAACATGTTGTCATGTAGGTTTATACTGCCATTATACATATTATTCATGGGTAGTGCCATATGGTTTGTTTTGAAGAAGGTTTAGATTTCGATTTGCCCGGATCAGGTTAATCAAATTAAAATAGAATTGAAACCAAGATAAAATAATAATCACTGCAACTACTTTAGCAACCTGTTGCCACAAAGAAATTCGATTTAGTGATTACCATGTTATTAACCACCCGGGGATACAAACTTTATTCTCCTGATAGTTTGACCACTATTTTAACAGCATGGGGGCACCGACTCTTATGACCCCTGGGACAATATTGACCCAAGCGGTCAATGACCAATCAACCTACCCAACCGACCTAGGGGACCTCAATGACCGAGTAGACTTCACTAACCGAGGGGGCACTGACCACTTGACTACCCAAAGAATACAAACCTACCTCATCCCCACCCATAAACATCATCAGACGCTCACCTGAACAACGTTAGCAACCAAAGCGGTCGCACCGATAGCCACAAAGAGGAGGGAATACAAGGTGATCAGACGATCTTGCTCCGCGATCGGACCGCCAAACGCTCCTAGAATCTCAGAGAAGAGAATGGCAAACACAGGTTGAATGCCCCCGTTCACTGCAGCAGCTAAGCAACCAACTGTTAGGGGTAAAGAAATACATTGAAGTGCTGGTAAAAGATGGTAGTGTGGTAGCAGTGCTAAAGGGACATTTACAAATATGCACACGCAAAATTAACCAAAAAAATGATAAAAAGGTCTTTAAAAATGCTGGTTTAAAGTGATAATACCACAGATAACAATATTGTGAAAGATAAACAGCCAAACGTAAAAGAGGCATGTGACTCACGAAGGATGTACAAGGTTTCAGGTTTGTTCATCCCGACAACTCGTGTGAAGGAGAAGTCCGGAAGCTCCTCCTCTTCTTCTTCTTCCTCTTCCTTTATTTCATCGTCGGATTTTCCGCTTGTCACACTGACTACTCGACGGAGTGATTTTGGACGTTCTACGGAATATAGAAGTATAACATTGGAATGATAGTAATTTCTTTCGTAAATCTAGTTCTGATCTGGCACCAATTTTACTTTAAAGATTTTTTTTGAACAAACTTTATGGTGTAAAAAAAAACTAAAAATTCCAGTATTAAAACTAAATTTTTTTAAACTTTTTACAGTGGATCATGGAATCAAGGATTAGAACTAATAGAATTCAAGTTTACAGGGTATATACTTTTTACATATGCAAATTAAACTGATGTAAACTAATAATTAATAAAATTAAAGTATCTGGAGAATTTTGTTTTTTAAATAAATACCATATTTACAAATAAATATGAATAGAAAGTTGCTCAAAAACTTACTCGTCGAAATTTTCTGAGGTAATTCGTCAGGAAGAATGTCTGAAAAAACAAAAAAGCTAAATATTTTAACTGCTGTGTGGTATTCTTGATCATTTATATTTATTGTAGTTGGTTAAAAAGCAATCACCATGCTCTGCGTCCCCATCTGCACTGTAGCTCTGCATATGCACGAGGTTCTGATAAATTCCATTTTCGACTTTCAACAATTCCTCGTGGCTTCCTTGCTCCATCGATCTGCCTTCATGGAATCCGATGATTTTGTCCGAGTTCCGGATCGTGGACAATCGGTGAGCGATAAGCAGCGTCGTTCGACCTGGAAGCGAAAAAATTTTAAAAACTTTAAAAATGCCAGATGTTTTGTGTAGAAAACTTTTAAATTTAAGTTCCAAAAGCCCCCAAATAAAAATTTTGTTTTTTATTTCGTAATTAAAATCATAGTTTTAGAATCATGATTACATAACACACTGGAATGCACTGGTTTTATAAATAACATGTAAGAAGTCCGATAATGGCAAAAACACCAACTTTAAAGACCAGAATAAATAATCAATTCTTATGTTTCTCTACCTTGAGAAGCTTTTTCCAACGCAGCCTGCACAACAGCTTCACTCTCAGTATCCAGCGCGGATGTGGCTTCATCCAATAACATGATTTTCGGGTCGCGCACAATCGCACGAGCGATGGCGATCCGTTGTTTCTGTCCCCCACTCATCTGAGCACCACCTTCACCCACCATCGTCTCAAATTTCTGGAATAAAAATTTATTTAAAATTACCATCATAATAAAAAGTTCAAAAACACTCATTGCTTCCCCCATGGTTAAAATAGTAGGAATTTCCAGGTTTATAATCAAGTTTTAAGTCCGCTAATAATCAATTTCAACTTCTTTTATCCTGGGGAGTACAACCAACTCGAACCACAAATCCGCAGGATTTTGTGGCACTTTCCCTGGTACTCTGCAGTATGAACTCATCTTTTGGATCCACTATAGTAAAAGCAGGGTTGCTTGGGATAGCAACAAGAATCCAGATTAAACTTTATACGAGTGTGTTTTATGAGAATCATTTAAGTGTGTCTGTAAGAGCAATTTTTAGGAAGCTCACATTACTAATGTTATAAAGCTTTTATTGGACAATCTGGTGTGATGCCAATTCGTCTTTAAGGACAAAAGAAATAACTACTTTGTCACGTAAGGGCTCTTGGCATGGCAATATATTTGGGGAAAGGCTAGAGTTAGGGTTAGTTCTCGAGGTTGAGAGTAGCGTTTGATACATGGTTAAAATTAGTTTCCAAAGCATTATTGAGCGGTTTCCCTCCTTCCTACCTTTTAGTGATGCCAAAAAATACCCCAACAACATATCAATAATACATACAAGATAACGTGTTACACAAACTCTTACATTTGGAAGCCTCATTATGAAGTCATAAGCGTTTGATTGTTTCGTCGCTTCCTTTATCTCATCATCTGTGACATCATCTCGGCCGTAGCGGATGTTCTCAGCGATGGTGGTGTCGAATAATATGGGTTCCTGTGAGACGACTCCGATGTGCTCACGCAACCAACGCACATTCAAGGTACGGATGTCAATTCCATCTAACTCAACCACTCCGTCCTGGGGAACAACAAATTTATGAGTTCGGTGTTACACTGTCTGCCCAAAGATGGTCGGTCTGTCCAAATGTAGTTTGGTTTACCCTTTGTTCATGGTCTGCTTATATACTTTAGTTTACCCGTTGTGTTTAATCGTGTGTTTTTTTAATTTTTAAAGTGTTTAATTCTAAATTAAAGCGTGTCCTCGGGTTTTAGTGAAATAAATTAACATTTTTTAGCATTAAGGATCAATTAAGAAAGATATCCACAGAAGTGATTACCTGTGGATCGTAAAATCGTTGGATAAGTTGGACGCACGTGCTTTTCCCACATCCACTCTGCCCACAAAGTGCCACCGACTTTCCACTTTCAGCCACAAACGAAACTCCATGCAAAATCTAAAGGAAGTAAAAAGATACTTTAAAATTTGCTCTATAATCCAACTATTTTATGAAAAATATGGAGGAAGTAAACATGGTGTTCTATTGCTAGGTAATATACATAGTTGAAAACTAGGTGACATACATTGTAATACTACGTAACATACATTGTAATACTACGCAATGTACTATGCAAAACTAAGTGATATACATTGCAAAACTAGGTGATAACAATATTTTATAAAACAAGTTGGGCAAAATTAGAAAAAAAACTAAGATTTGATGGAATGAGGAATCTATTCTTACCTGAACGTCCTTACGGGACGGATATGTGAAGTCAACATTCTTGAACTCTATTTGACCTTTGACCTGGTCAGGTTTGTGACCGGCATCGGACATGCTGTCGATCTCTGGAGTTCGGTCAATTATCTCAAACACTTTGAAAGCAGCCGCTTGGGCGCCAGAGAAGTATTCCACATTGCTCATCCCCTGTGTGGATACGTTGTAGGATGGGATATTCAGGTTTATCCTTGTGAATTGGAAAACGCAAGGGACGTTAAAAAATAATCAACAATAAAAGGGAAAACGCATGCTAAAACTATGAATACTATTTCTAACTCTATTTCAAATCCAAATCTTATGCACACTAACCAACCCTAACCTTAACATCCTTTTTCAGTTTGCCTTACTTTACAATGTCACACATTACATCCATTTATAACTTACTTTTGAAAAAACATCCCGGCTTTTAATGATTTTTATCAAAAAATAAAGATTAGCGGACCTTAATAACTATGGAGCAATGGAATAGGATTATTAACCAAGGTATGATTACAGCAAATTAAACATTATATGCATCACATAATAATAGCATCTTTATTTTTTTAATGACAACAGAAATATTCTGGTTTATTTATATTAATCCTGATGCATATTGCATGAACAGAAAAACAGAGGTCATTTAGGTTTACTACTGTTCTTAAGAATTATTAAATAAACTTAAACACTGATTCTTGCTTACCTGGCCGAGCGAAAAGGCCCCGATAAGCACGCCGAAGAAGGCAGTGAGCATGTTGCCCACTGAGATTTCTCCAGTTCTGATCAGAGTGGATCCATACCAAAATGCGAGGCCGTATGTTGAGAACATGATGAAGAACAGAGCTCCAATAGACAACCCACCAATGAAGCCTTTTTTTATCCCAACAGTTCGTGCTTCATTTAGATTCTTATTGTATCTGTATAATGAGAACAGCTGGGTTAACATCATGGTCAATTTGTAGTAGTTGATACTCATTTAGTTTCATAACAATGCAAGATATTTATGTTCAAATGTGGACATGTACAGGAATATTTCACCTTTTAATTGAAAATAGCAATGTAATAGTTCAGTAGAAACAATGCCATTAAGTTTAATGAAATCGAAAACTTTTGTTTGTGGGAATTTGACAAAATACTTTTTTACAAGATGCAGTAGAATGCTGTTGCAAGGCAAACACTTTTTAAGCAGTAGGTGTGTATATTAATAGGACTGTTGAAAACACCATTCAGAAAAAAATCGGATTCAGACTTTGTATGGTAACATGCTTAAAACAAGCATGACAAGATTCATCTGCAAAGCAGCAAAACTATATATGGGAGAAAGATGGAAATGAGATGTGCAAGCAAAAGTAGAAATACCCAAGAGTTAGTGGTGCGTAACAACATGGAGACCCCACAACGAGTTAATGATGCAACAGGTCTACCAAGCTGTTGCACGAATAATTAATCTATAACATACAAACTGATGCACATTGGGATCTAAACTTTGTGTTTAATCCATTTTCCAGGATTCAACTTAATCAGGCAATTAATTTTTATGCCAAGATTTTACTAGCAAAAGCCCAGGATTCCAACTCAGATGTATAATATCGCAAATCAAAATAATCTACCAAAATGTAGGTTTCATTTTCTTTCTTTACATTTCGAACATTGATTTGGAAGGAACCAGATTTTGTTGTAAAAATACACAATGGATACCATAAACCATGAAACACAAGCTTATTTCACACCTTTCACTTTCTTTTGCCTGTCCATCAAACGCAACAACGGTTCGTATCGAAGAAAGAACTTCTTCTGCAACCGCTCCAGCCTTTGCATAAGCATCCAGCTCTTTTTTTGTGAATAAAGACGTTACCTGTAAAGCGAAAATATGTGAACAACTGTTCTGCAAGAATGGCAGCATATGTGCAGTCCCATTTAGAGCAACACCTGCCAAATTGTAACAAACACCTACAAAAAAAGGTTGGTCCTTGCTAATAGCACTATATATGTACAAATATAGTATTTATGACTGCATGCACTTGCTTAGATTAATTGCAGAATTAATAAATTAATACAATGAAGTGTTAAATATAGCATGTAATAACCTAATTGCATTCTTACGGACAATAAATGCAACAATAAAATTGTAAATCTAAATAACAACAGACGATTGTAATGTCAACACTTTATAGAAAAATGATGTTATAAATAAACCAGAGTACAGTATCATTCCATTCAAATTAAGTTCCACCAGAATTTGGTGTGAAACATAGAGGTTCTGTGTTAATAACGAAATAACCAGCTAATTATCTTTTTTTATCAGAATTTATGGTGAAAAATTACTCACACACGTATTTTTTAAATTATATGAAGCACAATTTATTTTTAAATTCGGTATTGATATTTTTGTATGTGGTAAGTGTGATTTGTATATGGGGTTCAAGTCAGCTTTTGTATAAAATAGGCTGGGTGCACCTGAGGCGCAGAATACTTATGCAACTGTCTTTTTTCAACATTTTCACTCACCTTAAAAAGAATTTTTCAACATCTTACCTTGAAAAGAATGCCAGCAGATGCTACCAGCAAAGGAGATACAGCCAGGATGACAGCAGACAGCTTGGCAGAATATACAAAGCCGATGATTATAGAGCCGATCGCCCGTGTTACGTTCATTATCCCCATGGACACCTTGTCGCTTATTCCATCTTGGATTTTGGTGATGTCGCTGTGCAGAAACAGAATAAATTGGGTGAAAAGATAAAAAATCCTGATTACTGAAAAAAACTTTAGGTCAAATAGAACTGCTTTTGTTTAGATCACTAGATTTTTAACATTTTTTAAAGTGTGTTATTTATGCTTTTTTCTTTGAAATAAGAAAACCCCAAGGTCTTAATTTATATATATATGATATTATCAATCTAAGGTCCCTTTGTTCTTTCAACTTTAAGATACCACAATTGAAAGTGTTGGGAAAAATAGGTAAAGATAGATTACATGTACCTAAAAGTTATTTAAAACTCGCTTTGTCAAAAAATTAAGACCTGCCGTAACAATTAGTTAATATTATTGCTGTTGAAATCTCTATTTAAAAATGTTATTTCTGTGTTGTTCTCCATCCCATTCAATACTGTATTATTGGCCAGTATTGACTATTGAGTGAAAATTTAGGAGCAACTCGAACCTATAAACACAAGCTTGAATGCAAGTGCTAAGCTTTAACACCACTTGGCTTTCAACAATCCCTTTGGGTTGCTCGGGTGTAATTAAAGCTGCTAGTTGGTGGTTTTTACTGATGAAGAGTAATGGATGTGGTAACAACAGGGTTATATCACCATGAGGGCGTTCCCATTTGCAATCAAGCATAGATATTTATTGTACATAAAATAATGTTGAGTATTGCAATGTATAAAGTCTATATTGTACTCCATACAGAGTGGTCTCTAGTACTGAAAAACACAGTGGTTTGTGGTCTAGAAAGTACTGAATATAACTTACTCAGCTAAGCGCGTATTGAGTTCCCCGGCGGAGTTAAGATCGAAGAAGGAAATGTCCTGCCTCAAAATGCTCTTGAAGAAAAGGATTCTTATCTTACGGACCTGCCGGACTGCTTGCAACATCCAAAATGTGATCTAACAATAGAAAACTTAGTATTTGTACATGTGTGATGTGTTAGAAACTTTCAATGTATACACCGTTAATAATTGGAGAGGCAAAATGAGCAATTTAAAATTAAAAGGAGATATACTAAAAACGGTAGTGACAAAAAGTACTTCAACATTACACAAACTACTACATCTATTGTACTTGTTTAGTTTTAAACATGAACAAGGGTCACAAACAATTTTAATTATTTGAAAGTGTTTGCAATCTTTTTTTCAAAAAAGTTTGGCAAGCCTGGTTTTAGAAATTTTTATTTTTAAAAGCCATTACATACCAAGGACCCTTAACTTCAGTTATACAAATCGGTTATACTTTACTTTTACAGTAAGTTCTGGTAGTTAAAGTCTTTACAAGATAAATACTAAAACTTATTTTAAGAGCATAACAGCGTAAAAATATTGTTATTGGGTAGATAGTAAATAATAGAAATTGTACTGCTCTTATTAACATTCCTAGTAAAATTTAGGAATTGTTTAACAAAAGTAAGAGTAACGGTAAAAATGAGTAGTTTAGATTTTACCTGCCACCAGCCAGACACCCACACCACAACTGCAATGGCTGAGAAATAAATTGCATATCTTGATATTGAGGCATTTAGATCCAGTGCTGGCGCTAACTTCGCAGCAAATTCTCTGTAAATAAAAGACGTTTGTCAGGAATCAGTATTTTTGGTGCGCATCGTCCATATGGCAAGATAATGCCACTGAATAAGTCCGCAATGAATAGTTATATTATATACCGGTAGCGGTATGCCCCCTGATAAAGCCATAAAACCACTTGTAAAAAACAGCGCAGCAGGCTGTAAAAATATTTGTTAACTCTTTCACTCCCGGCCAAATGCATTAATTCAAACATGCTGTCCCGCAGTGTTTTTTACAATTTTTAGTCATTTTCAAATTAGCACAGTTTTTCTAAAGTTTATGCTATGATTTAATATTTAGTATGGTTGGAAAGATAATTTATCCCTCTTTTAAACAAGCTGCACATCTAAAATCTACCTCTAATAAAGAATATATTATGTAAACTTTAGTGAACACCACTTTTTATGCAAAGAAAATTCTGCTCGACTTTGAAAAAGTTGAGATGCACTGACAAACGAAATACTCACTTATTATTGGAATGCCCAAATGAGATGAAAATTGGAATGTAGATTGTCTAATAGTTTTTGTACTCAGGAAAATTCGAACTGTATTTCTATCTTCAGGTAGTTTTTTTTACTATTTGTAATTGAAATTTCCCTTTTTTCTGACTATATTATGAAAACTTGAACCAAAACGCATTGAAGTTTTTAGTTTTGTAGAACTAAAATAGTAAAAAGTATAAATAAGAACAGTGAAGGAATTGTAAAAAGGGCATACAAAACCAAACAAACGCAAATACTATATCCAATATTCTTCAAAGCAGGGCACACCGAACTAGCTAGTCTCGCCGCCTTTTTCTTTATCGTGCGCTCAGCAGGCCCAGCTGGATTCATGCTTTGGTGAACACGAAGCATAACCGCCTGCTGCGAAAACGTCACCAACGCTCTCCTTTTTATCTCAACGGCACGAAATTCACAGAGAATGTAAAGAAAGACTTGCTTGACAAAAAGAGCTTCTCTGCAAGTTAACACGACTCCTATTGGCTGAGTTAGTCACGTGTAAATTCGTGTAAAATCGACAGAAATAAGAGGCGAAGCCTTGAAAAAGAAAGGCTATCACTCCTCGCATTTTTAATATTTCTCCACGATAATCACAGAGAATAAAATATAGGGTTTCCTTGATCGAATGAGCCATAGCTGAGGTCTCTACCATTACGCATTGCGGAGAAATCGTTTTTTAGATATGTATCCATTTATGGACAGACGGGATACCATGTTTTCCCACCAACTCGCCATATATGGCGAGTTGGGAGGGAAAGAGTTAACACATATCACAAATAAATTAAAACTTATTGGCCGGACATAAATTAAACCACATTAAATAAGTAAAGCCTAGTGTGCAGTAAAATGTGTAAGAGTACAGTTAAGATCATGCATATGTTATTGTAGGGTAATCAGATTAAGAAAAAAGTTGGCTTATACACTAACTGCAGTGTGAAAATATCAAGTACTAATTATTATATTTTTCGTAATATTAGCTTTGTCTTTCGGGTGATTTCCTGATTACAATAAAGCAAGCCATAATGTAAAAAAACATTCTAACATGGTGGTACCGGTACTGTTATGCAGCTTACGAAAACATTGTGGTTGTGGCAATGCTTTATGGCAATGTTTTGTGGCAACTTTTTGACAAATGACAGTCCTCACTTTAAAATACTGGTAAAAAAAACGTCTGCTCTAAAAAACGATCTAAGAGATCATTTTCTAACAAAAAAATATAATGACATGAAGCGAACAACTGCATAGAATTGTTGGTGTTTATGTTACAGCATATTGCTACATGACTTAATACATATAGTTAATCAGACCCATGACTTGGTAAAATCAGTACCGGTAATACATCATTGTTTACAATCAAAAATTTGTTTTGTTTACCATAAAAAATTTGCAGGAATACACAAATAGATTTTAAAATCATTGTAGCTATGATATGAAAAGCTGAATTAGCAAACATTATGTATAGGTATAAAACACATATGTTATTAAACAGTGAAACATCTAGGGTACAATGGTCCCAAAGGTCCAGTACATTGTAGCTAACGAAACCTTATTGAGCACATACCATATTTAGGTCTAAAAATTTTTTAAAATATTCTTACGCCTCTGTGGTTGTATTTGGCTCAATTCCAGCTTGGACACAAACAGTGTAGTTGAAATTGCATGGGCCATATTTTCCAAAATCGACGAATGTTGTGGTCAGCTCACCGAAAAAGATAAACATGACGGGCATGGCCACGCCATGTATTGTGGCCGCAATCGTCCCCAGAAGAATAAAGAGGTAATCCACCTTGTCAGCATACCGATACTGTAAATAGAACGATACAGTTACTGGTACAGTTAAATTGGCAAAATTCCAATAGAGAATTGTCAGAAAAAAATGTTTTAGTTTGTATACCAGTCATATAAACCAGTGCCATTACTCATTAAAATAATTTTAAGCATATTTTTATTGCAGCAAGACCAATCATATAAAATTCCAAACAAATACAAACCAATTGTAAGTAGCCGACTGCTTTTTCAGGTTCTTTCTTTTCTTTGGCAGACTTTTTACCGTTTTTCTCTCTGCAAGTGTAAAAGATGTAGAACTGGTTAATAATTAACTTCTTGTGTCCAAACAATTTAAATAGCAATGCCGATATACCGTCGACACACTAGGTGGATGTGCCAGGAAATTCAAAGTTTAAAAGTGTTGGTAATGGTTAATAACTGGCTAAATATCAAATAAACATTTCTTACAAACAATAAAAATAATTTAGTAGTCCTACAAATTAGTCTGTTCACACAATCACCAACCCAGTATCATAAATGGTCAAATGGATATTAGTATCTAGCAATTGATCCCCCACTTGAGGCTCATCATTAGGTTCCATATGTATGCTAATTACACAAAATACAAAATAAATAAAGCTTCAAAATTATTTCCTTCAGAAGAAAATTTTTATTTTAAACAAATTGTAAATATCCAAATTAGAGAGATGTATACAAGGTTTCCTTAGGTACTAATATTTTACTTGACTTTAAAAATAAGCTCTTATTTTGTAATCTCATAAATTTAACAAATACACAAGAGGTAACTGTTATTCCTTATCTTACTAACCTAATGAAACTCTATGATAATTAACTAAATCTATTTTTTATATTGTTATCGAAACATTATCTGTTAGCTTAACCATAGAATACTCTATGGTTTAACACTAATGCAAGTTAAATTCATGTATTTATATGACAGTGCTGTTGAGAGCGGATTGCATAAGCAATTCCATGCGGTCAGCGGGTTATAGAAAAAGCGGGGAAATTTGACCGGGATATTGCGCAACACTTTGTTGTTTATAAATACGCGACTTCACTCTGGGGACTTTTATAAGACAAGTTGCATCATAATTTCCTTCTGTTTCGTCATGGTTAACAAACTATTGTTTGGATAATTTAAACGCGTGGACACAAATCAAAAGGAGATATCAAATTTCTTTTATAAAGAGCAAATTCGCGCACAGGCTTATACGAGTTAAACGTGATACAAATGGTGAACGTTAAAACTACAATTGTCGCATTATATTTACACTAATTGCCTAACTACATACACAACGTGACTTATTGCATGCTAAGCACTAGCAGATCACGTTACAAAATTTGCGTATTACGCCAGTATATCACTGCACGAATTTGACTGGTAATTTGTCTGATAAAATATATTCGATTTCATTTCGCTCGTATAACTGTCTCACGCCAAAAAATAGGCTACCTGTACCACGAAGGCTCAATTGGTTTGGCCTAAAGATAAAATGGGCTGAAACCTTCCAAAAAAATTGGCTATTAATTTTCGCTAATAGATGAAGTAAATTGATAGCTTATACTTATTTCCGTGAATAGCAACGGTACAAAAAATAACTAGTAATTGGAAATAATTATTACTGTTGTCATGAGAAAGCGTTATATACATTTCCGCACTAAGGTAGCAAGTACCCAGTGCTATAAAATATTGATAAATAGGTTTATTTTTTATCGACCGCTTTCTGATGGACGTGCGACGCTTAACAGGTGCCAATGTTTACACGCAGTATTTTACAAATATGCAAGGTTGTAAATTTTGGTAAAACACACACAGTAATCAATACCAAGTCAACATTTTTTTATTTCTCGTGTATTTTGCTGATTATTCGACACTTTTGTCCCACCGTAATTTACGATTTATTTCTGTAAAGTGGTTTAAATTGTCACACCGCCTCTAAAACCGATATCAATTAATATCCCTTTGTTTGCAAGCGATTCGCATCCATCCGAGACTAATTCCGAACAGAAGGTGTGTTTTAGAAACGCACCGATGTTTAAATAACGAGAAAAATGATGACGTATGGGAAACTGCGAATTTCCACCGCAGAACGCATAAACAATGACGTTTTGTAATTCTTTTAATAAACGTATAGTTGCTAACCAGACTGATTATTTCGACTTTTGGCAGCAGTTTTTTTCTTTTCATTCTACATTTTTAATTCCCAATACCATCGTCGCGTGCGTTACGTTCTACCGAAAAAAATCAAGTATATATTACCGAACAAACAATATCGTAACGTAACAATAAAACGTTCCATAAAATGTCAATTTATATGGAAGAATTATTTGTTATAAAAAAAAGCATAGGTTTAAAAAAACAGCAATAAAATAGTTTTAAGAAACTTAAGGGGAAACGTGCCCCGCTGCCCTGAGGTTATGTCACTAACTGCTCGACACCGAAATGTCATTATGTCTCTGTGTAGGTTATTTATAATGCATACACTATTTATGTTTATCTAACTCGGTTATAGATCCGGGTTCATCCGGCGATTAAAGCTCGTGTTATTAAATGTTGTAGGTTTGGTTTATTCAACTGCGGGTGTTCAAACGTCACTGTTTTGTGTAGGCCTACAGGCTAAACGTGCAACGGCAAAAATCAATTTCATTTTGCGGCCGTAAATTGAAATAAATTACTAAAATGCAAAATTTCATAATGGCGAAGTCAGGACGTTGCTGTTTTGATTATGCAGACCGACTTATACGCAAATGACTACAGATTAAGTTATTTTGGGAGTACTCGTGTTTGTTTTACAGTATATAGCCTTAAAAGCTTATAACATCTTCTTTTAATCTTTCATATAACCTTGTTTCATACAATTTGTTTACAGTTGCTATTGCAGTGTATTGTAGATGGTATTATTGCTGTATATATAGTTTTACACGTGCACTGTATTGCATGTTGACATTTATGTAGTTTTACACACTCACACCACTGCGACGCGAATACATGTATAAAGCTAATGGGCGGTAGTAGTAATAGTAACAATTGACAAATTCGTTACGTTTTATCATAAATAATAGTGGGAAGACCGAACTTAAAAAATTGTTTTGAACGGCAATGGAGACAAATTCAGTGACGTATGTGACTGAAAATCAGTATACGGATATGTAGAGTCCTAGCATTTATGGTATCCGAATGTTAGGACTTTTTGCTTACAAGTAAACCACAATTCTATAAATTAAACCCAATTTTTCTTAAGAATTTTAATTTTCTTTATATTTCACACAGTTATATTTCTTTTATGAACCTATATTTTTATAAAAAGTTTAAACAAAATTACCCTTCGCCTGCTATTTCGACATGTACGTCATCATAGGGTGGTGGTGGTGTGACGTCGCCAACTTGATTTTTCTTGAACGTAGTTCCATTATCCAGCGAAGAACTGCTACCGTTCATATTCAAGTTCGGTCGGTCAGTGTTTATTAATTGTAATTGCTAAACAAACACAAAACTGGAAATGGAAAACTATACATTAGTTTGGGTGTGCGGTACTCGATTTTACTCCTGACATACTAGTTGCATTTTTTTCGATTAAGTGAGGTATAGTACTACCAAACAAGAACCGCTCTTTTAATTATAGCCTAAACTTTTAAGACAAATGGCAAAAACAATTTTACCATAAAATACGAAACCATGTGTAGGAACATGGACCTAAAAATCACCCTTATTCACATACGTATATGACGCAAATCAAAGGTAGACGTAATCGCTAACCTTGTTCTTATACTGACTAATATATCGGATTCATAATTCGTTCTAGATTCAATGGTCGGCAAATCACTAGTTCTACTTTTACAATCCTTATTAATTATGACAGCAAATTTTAAGTTGTTTCCGCGTGCGTAATACAGGTAATTTGGAAATAGTTGTTGCAGCGCAATTACCACATGACCTTAAAGAACGGTACTAGCCATTGTACAAGGCCTCATACTATTGTCCACCCTAAACAACGGAAGGCCCGAAACACTTCTAATGCGAAATATTTACAGAAACTTTGGTTGTTGTAGTCCGCGGCGCATTGGACGGTCAATTATAAGCAAAGCAAAATTGCCTCAGGCAAGTTTGCATTTTTTTCGATTGCGCCATACCGGAGCTTCGATTAGAATAATTATTCACAGATCCACCGGCGTCTCAATTAATGCCAGTCTACCACTGGGCGGTCTTGCAGTTATTTTTCCTGATATCATTGTCCAGTATACTTCAAAGCGCTCCATAGTATAGGGTTGTACTATTTGATTCTAAATTTAACATGACTTCCTTTGGAAGAACGCCTTTATCTGTGTTTGCACATTAAAGTTTAGATCTAATTTCAAAGGGCAAAGCAAACAATAAAACTTGAGTTAGAAAGTAAAGTAAGCGGAATACATTGTCGTTTTGTACAAATTTCAACACGCCATATATGAAGCACCCGAATACCCTTTTTCCAAATTTGGTACAGCTAAAAGGGAGAATATACTAAAGAAATGACCTCTATTACAAGATTTGTTATGACGCCACCTATAAACAACTGAAGAAAAGAGAAAATCGTTGAAGAGATTAGGTTAGAATATGTACGAGTGCTTGATTATGGCATATGGCAAACTTGTTCGGTTAAACAAACATTACTAACTAATATTTAATGTTTTGTATGTTTTTTTCTTTAATTATCCATTGTCATTATACTTCCAACATTAACAATTTGCCATTATTTTAATTCATTTATGCCGCCTAATTGATCGAAATATTGAAATGAACGAAATCGGGGAATCAATCCACCGGCTCCAAAATGGAAGAACGATAGCACATGTAGGTAAAAGGTCAGAAAGCGGTTAATGGCCACGTGATTATTCAAGAGATAAAGAAGGAATGTGGAAGTTGCCTGGTGTTGCGCAATACTATACTGGCTAAAAGGAGAAAGCGACCAGTGATGTAATTAAAACCATAATGTATTATTACCATACTTGCTACAGAAAATGGTATTATATGACGTATTACCAACACCTTAAAATGTTAAAAATAATATTTAAGGACAAAATTATGTTGCAAGGGGTTCTACAGTTTGTGTCATAAATAACTAGTAATGACACAAAATAAAGTATTTAAGCCATTTACACCACATAAAAAAATGCAAAACAACAACACACCGTAGAAAGTACAAAACAAAAAGCGAAAAGAACTGTTATTTTAGTTAAATTATTGAACTGTATTTGAACAAAATATCGCAGGACTGACCGGCCTCAAAAATGAAAAATGGCTTGATGTTTAGCACATACAGCAGAAGAAAGGTCAACATGTTAATGATCACGTAATCAATCAAGAGAGAAAGGAAAAATGTGGAAATTGCCCAGTATTGCGCAATATGACGATGCTGTGCAAAAGGAGAAAGCAACCAGTGATGAAATTGATAATGCAATATTACAATACACGATTATCCTACCTACTACAGAAAATCGTTTCATGAGACTGTAATACCAAAAATGTATATTGAACGCAAAAAGCAACATTTAAACGCCAAACGTACCGCTTTGAAGGTTCTATAGTTTGTGTCAATAGTACTTAACTTAGTATTGACTCTAAAATAACATAAATTAGGCCATCTATATGTACTACATTACTTACCTATTACCAAACAAAACAAAAAAACAAAACTGCTGTCACCATAATAAATAAAATAGAAAATCTTTACAGCCGTCTGCAGGTTATAAAAATGAATATAAGGTTACTTAAACAAATTCGACTAGGAATCATGTTTGAATAAACATTATCCGACGTGTGACACGTCTATCACAATGGGAAATAACGCAACAATACAGACTGTTTACCTAATCAAAAACAGCAATGCTATCTTATATAAATGGAACGTTATATGAAGGTATACAGGTTTTGGTACTTCAACGTTTAGTTGGTTACCGATAAGTCCGTTACTTATTTAAAATGTGAAGTTGATTACTAATTCCATTGCTTATTCGAAACTATCACAGCCAATATCCCGTTTAAAACAATAAAATGGAACCGGTAACTGCTAACCAACCAAGTGTTTTAAAAAAGTAACCAGTAAATGGTAAACAGTAAGAAATGTAAAACCGATCAAGAAATTTTACATTTCTAATCCTATCTTATGTTAAAATCGCAAACAAAAAAATATTCAGGCGGTATAACAGTATACATGTTAGTAGGGATAGTTATAGGCTACTTATGGAGATGCATTACATTTCGGGTTAGGAAACTAAAGTTTTAATCCTCTGTTAGTGAACCGTAACAGTATAAAAGATATTTTACAAAGCCCTTTGTGACCTGACAGTTAGACATCTTGTATTTTAAACCATGAAGATCTTTCAAGGGAAGTGTTGTTTTGGTCAGCTTTGTGCGACTGTTTTACCTGCGACCAGCCCACAATTCATGGATCATGTTCAGAGATATTACCCTTTTTAAACACGCAATAAAGCCGTCCAAGCAATAAATCTTTAGCTGTAAATTAAACTACTCTTATAGGTACTACATGGCTGCTTAAATTCTAACCAAAATATAATGCATTGCTTTTGCTTCCGCTATTTGTACGTGTTTCCGCACCGCCTACCTTGTTTGCCTTATTCTAACGTTCTTTGCTTTATAATGGTCCAGAAAATAAACTAATGTAAATAGAAAACCAAACGCCTATTTTTCTGGTCCAGTGTTTGATACTATACCTTTTGATACTATACCTTTTAGCCTTAAGGGCAGAAACGGGTAATTGATCTTTGTAGACTGCAGCATATGGCCATGGTAACTGTATCTGAAGCATACGTTTGAGGTCACGTGTATGGGATTTCCGTTTTTATTAGAAAAAAACGACTCCATGGCTAACTGGTTAATGTCACTGTATCCTATACGAATTTCTATAACATACATGGCGAGCCAGGGTACGGAGTTTCTTACTTTCAGTTCGATAAGCGTTTTTTTTCTGTGCTTGACCTTCACTTAAGTGCTACCACAACCGTCCAATTGCATAAAATGTACTAGCGATTTTAGTTCATACTACAACTTCCTTCAAGGAATAAGTTAAAATTATTTTAATTTCAACAGCTTTAATTTTTCTTCAACAGAGGAAATCGAAAATATAGATTTCTGAATTTGTGGTTTAACTCATTCTGAACACTGCAGTCACTTACCACAGGTTGGGCTAGTCGCCGTAGATAATGACACAGCATTTATATAGTGCGTCTCTCGTAACCATTCACCCATTCAACGTTTGTCAGAGAACAGAAGTCCGCTAAGCGTCACAATTCGTTTCCTCTTGTGTTAGCCGAAGCTTGAAAAACCACGCATGAACAAACGCCGTGCGTTTTAAGCCTTTATGCATGATGATGCAAGTCACTGTAAAGGGAAACACTCGGTGAGCTCATGCAGATTTAGTGCCATAAATTATTTATGTTGCAGCCCACTGTAAGTGTCCACTTTGCACAAAATAACAGATCGACCCTCTTGGCGGCGGAAGTGACGACAAACATCACATGAATACCAGCAAAGCTTGCATTTAATTTTAATGCAAGAACTGCAGTGTCATATACCGGTATTTCTACGTCATAACTGCCACGCTGTTCAGAGCGACTTAGCTTCGTTCGATCACAAGTTGTTTTCACCGATTGTCGGTCACATTCCAGCGACAACGAATGAAAAAAGACACCTCCGTTCGACCTTACTTTTCAACACAACACACAGCATTGTCAATAAAGCTCTTGGGAAAAAGTGCCCTGGTCTATGGTTAACAGAATTCCCGCCGTGTGCAGAAATGAACAAACCAATATCCCAAATAAAATTGCTAACTGACAATGATATTAAAATCTTACAAAAAAAGCGCTTTAATATAAAACGTTTTGTATTTTAACGAATAAATTTGTTTTTGTAGAAATGTTAGAAAAATTGCTGTGGATTGTAGCAGGTATTCGCAAACTATTTATCTTTTGGTAACTAAAATGGTCAAAAACCAATCACCCGTAAATCCATACCTACCCATTTCATGTATAAACAGATACTTAACATACATCTTTAAATTGAAACTGCTGTAGAAATCTACCTAACAGTTTATAATGTGATATTTTATTAAAAAATCAAATGTATTTTGACAACTCTTTATACGAGAGGGAATTTTGGTACATTATGGCAGCATGCAATAGGATATAGGTTTATGGGTGTTAGCACACGGGAAACCGTCAGATTACTTTTTGTCATCATCGGGTTGCCGGTGCAAATGCAGTTTGTTGTAAGTGAGTCTTCTATTGTTTGAGTTTAACCCATCGATCAACAGGTTCAGGCGACGGCCGCAGTACGACTTACCTAAGTCCACTACCGACAAGCCGGCGAATAGTTTCGATCATAAACCATCGGCTAACGCCAAAATGCTCTTCCCGGCTATTCAATATGACATCTCGGTCATTCGTTGTATCCCATTTCATGTGCCTTTTCATTCAAAAACTCGTGTCAAAGGCCGATAGTATTTCTACGTCATAACTACCACGCTGTTCGTGCCAGCATAGCTCGGGCGATAACATGGGTTGAACCACGAGACAAGTCGATTGGAGAAACCGCCCTAAGAAATTAGCTTTGTTTTGCGTAAATTGACCAACATTTAGACGTTTTAGTTGATGTGAAGTTTAATGGGAATTCGCTCGTAGTGATTGAAGTTCGTACTTTTTATTGTTTAAATTTAAACCGTATTATAATTGTGCTCCTTTACTACTAAACGTTTATTACTTCATGTGATTATATGTTTAAAATGTTGGTTTACCTAATTGAACACTGTTTGTTTCTATTACTAAGTCTAGGCCAGCGTGGTCTAACATACGGCCCTATATATGTATTTTTGCGGCCCACAAGCTATCACACCATTGATTTAATTTGTATGTTTTCAGTCAGTAATTTTATATAAAGCAAGTATAAAATCTTTTAATCAACGCAAGACTCGTGTAAATCAAGCGTACATGACTCTTCGTGTAAAATATATTACGACTGTAAGAATTAATTGTTACGCCACACAAATGTTTATTGGATGTAACGTCTTTCCAGTGAATTATTTGTCCACAGTTTGAGTGGGCTGATGTACCAAAGTGTCAGAGGAGTGCGGTGATGGTACAATGATTCGGCTGTTATCTTCATGATCATTTCGTTAGAAGTGGCCCGCAAAGGGTCACGTTTTTGTGAAATGATTTTCAAGTTAAAAATTGTTGGACTAAGCTGGCCTATAGGCGATTGCAATACATCGTCCATAGTTACGCACAACGTTATGACGCGAATTCTGATATTTTGACATAAACATTAAGAAAACATGTAAACAGATTGGATAAATAATGGGTTTCAGTTTTATTTTATATTTATTTTAAGTTTTAAATTTGAAGTAAATTGTCCTTTTCAGTTCTAAGATATCGACAAACCAAAAATGTACAACAAAAATGCTAAAATGCAATAAACCGGTCATCAGTCATATATTCTCGGAAATGGCGAGATTTTTATTGAGTGATTTATCCACTATTTGCTCTTGCATATATGCTAAGTAACAATGGTAGTAATTCCCCAATGTTTGTTTGGTGTGCTAGGCTTCGCGCCGGTGTTCCCGTTTAGCTGTGAAGTTTTGTAATAGTGAAGCAGTGCCCTGTAAAATAAAGGTGTTTATTGTGCATCTGCTAGCTGTTTTGTTAAGAAAAAGTTGCCGATGTACGAAGTAGTATCAGCTCGTAAAAATGTTGGAAGGTTTTGAGTTTAGGTTGCAGGTCCAAGCTTCAATTTTAAATTGTGAAAAATCTAAAACTCCCTGTGTCAGGATTTTGAGTGACAGCCCTTTTTATGCGGTCAGTGTGCATTGGAGAAATAGGGAAAATAATCGGTTGTCTCCTAAATCTACGTAAGAATATTATAATTTAAGCGATTTCCTGTGGTAACTCGAAGTATGTATAAGACCCTGCTTTTTCCGGTTCACTTTAATAATCTACTATTTTAAGTAAATAATACTTACCAATACCGTAAAGATGGCTGTAGGCCTAAAAGACACATTTGCGACAAAGATTCGACAAAGAATTTTCCACTTTAGATATACAGGCCGTATACAAGCTAAAACCTCAGAAGAAAAATGCATATATTTTACACACAGATCTATTTTTAAACATTTGGAATAACAAATTTACATTCAATAGAATGAATTTTAATCCTCCAAACCCCAGAAAACCTACATTTGATTATCCAATAACTATGTTAAACTTAGACTTATTTAATACGCCTATCTTGCTTTTTATGTAAAATATCGGACCGCAGACAAAGATAAGATTCATTGGAGCGATTGGTTATCATAAAGTGCGAGTCGTTTTAGCTGATAATTATGCTCAGGTTTTACGAATCTAAATCCATCGTGGAGAAATACAAAGTATGGAATCCCGTATCATGGATCTAGTGTAAGAATGGGTGGTGTAGATGAACGCAAAAGTAGATTCATATACTAGATGCTATCTGTGGCGAAAAAGCTATAGGTTTTTCGGTCAATATATTTGCGTATTTCTACAAGGTGATTGCGATTAAAGCGAGTGTTAATCAGCTTGAAAATGCCAAATGCCAAAATCAATTATTCTATGTGACGTATCAGGAAGGGTTTGCGGAAAATTTCCACAAATTACTGGAATTGGATTACACCTACGATTGGGAAAGAACTGAAAGATGGCGGGGGCTATTTGTCCATAAACAATGCAAAAGTTAAACGTAAAAGTGTCTTTAGTTTATTAGTCATTCTCACGGATAAACTCACTACTGATTAGCTTCGTAAGTTAGTGCGTCGCCTTTCAGTTGAAGGGTTGGATCTTCGAAACTGGTCGCTAGCTAGTCGGTTGGGTCCTTGGGCAAGGCAATTAACATACATTGCTTATACCCAACGAATTAATGGATTTTATTAAATTAAAAGAACGTGTAATTCATACACAACACACTGCAATAGTTCCGGTTATCCCACGGTGGACGCGAAGTGATTTGACGATTGCTCGAGTGTTAACCCCCGTGGTTTTCCCATTCAGGGAGATAAACATTAATATATTAGCATAAAGTTTATCCGGCCGAACCATTATGGTTTGTTAAAGGGTTAATATGTCCGATTTTATTTTCATTTAAAATTGCATATTAATCCTTCGCACTAACAATTTTGCCATACAGTTGTTCTCGTACTAAATAAATTAATTTAAATGCTGGTTTGTCGATTGACTTTGCCAGTAAATCCGCATGCTGATACGGCTATGCGAAAACTAACTTGATAATGCACCAGCTTCATATACCGAGCACACACATTGTTTAAATGTCAGTGGTTAAAGATTTCATTAGATTCCAAAAGAAGACATTTTGATTTCTCTTCGTTTGTATCTACTTTACACTAGTGACGCGGGCATGTCATGTCGCCAAGTTTTTGGATAAAACGGATAATCCAACTAGGTTGTATCTTAAAAAAATTAACTGGGATATTGTTAGCATGTGCAACGTTTTTTAATTTTACAAAAAATCACAAAGGGTTCCACTTTCGGAAAAATGAAAAAATATGCCCATAATTGGCTTTATCGCCGATATCTCCGGATAGAAACGGAGGTTTTGCTTTAAATTTCCAAGTAAGGAAATCCCACAAAATAAAATACGCTTTAGCAATAAATACACTACTATTATAAAAATGATAGAGCAAAAAACTCAGATCCAAAATATTTGATAGATAATAATAAAAACTAACAAAAAATATGGGTAGGCTACAGCCTGCAATGAATTTACCTTTATTAAAATTTTAACAAACTTAAAACTTAACTTAACTAAAGTAATTCATAGTAACCGAAAAAAAACGTTTACTGTAGAAATTACAAACTCGCCAGATTGATTAATTGATGCTCATGATAAAAGAAACCCTTAAACAGAAAGCCTTAAAGACCATTACACAGTCCTTACCTATGTGTAAACATTTTCCGGGAAATTCCTTTAAAAAAAAATTTAGTTTGAATTGGTAACCTATTAGTTTTCTTGCAGAATATATGCTCTTCTTTGTATTTGATATTACAAGACTGATTCGTCAACCATAGGGATCCCGGTTCTGCATGCAGAAACATATAGCGTAAAGTCAAAATGGGTTCTAAAAAAGCGGTGTCCAACACGTGGTTGGCACTGTATAATTATATAAAACTAATTGATAAAACAGGGGTGCTTTTTGATATTATAAGCAATCTGTATAGTTGGGCGCCCCTATCTCAACGCCTATGTTATGGTCGGTCTTTGTTATTGTTTTACCTAGCAAAGTTTCGAACCAAAATGAACTCGTCACTGTGATCGTTTTCATAGAAATCCGCATGAGCACCAGTCTCGTTAACCGCGTGATCTCACACCCGCACCTGCACCAGCTGGCAATAATCTTGAATCGATAAACAATAAAAAAATGTAAATTAACGTAAATGTCGTCATTCGGTTTTGTCGCTTTCTATATTAATTAAGAAAAACACCAGCCGGCCTTAATGCGTATATGTGCCGACCTTTAGGTGTTATTCAAGTGTTATCAGACTCTACCAGTATACACCTTGTATTTTTTGGCAGACAATTTTCAATGTTGTGGTGTTATTTTTTGTAGGATTATTTGTGTTAAATTGAAGAATATCTTAACATTAAGCGAGGATTGAAGGCGGAACCAGGTAAATATGGTTTAATATTACCGAGTGAATCGACTGAGTCATTTAACTTTAAATATGCCACACAAAAAAATAGAAGTTAAATATGCGGCTGATACGGCCCGGTACCAACTGATCAGACCGGTTGGCGACCGAGGTCTTGGGACCAGAGATTTAAAGCATCTTTAGTTATCGTAAATGTAGCTAGATCGAAACCAGTCCCTGGTTAGTCGGTTGGGTCCCAGGTACTACACTTTGCGGAGGTACCTTCACCGAGTAAATTAATGATTTAAACTAAAATTGAAGGCACGTTTCAATCATACACAGCACACTGCAATAGCTCAGGGCATTCAGCAGTGGTTCTTGGACGTTTTGCCTTTAATTGATGGTCAGTAGCTTCGACATAAATTATTAATTTATTAATAATAAAATGGATGCTGTCGATGCTGTAATGACGAAGTATTTATACCCTATAAACTCATAAATGGTAAAGCAAGTGCTTGTTGAAATAGCGCAAGCTTTTCTAAATATGTTATTATATTTATTTGAAGAAATTGGGTTTCGAACATTAATCGCTGGCAGGTGTTGATTCGATGGCTTCATTATCAACGACGGTAAGTCCTGTGTATGTGTGTGTAACATGTGCATGTATTATGTGACGGTTCGGTATTATGGAGCAGATGGGTAGTTGTTATGCTTATCGTCACAGTAAAAACAGGAGGATACCATTCAAATAGTTGGGTTTTCGATATAGAGTTTTAGTCCGTAGGAAGACTATGATCGGTGTATTAGGAAAACGGAAAAAAGGCGGAAAGCTAATATATATACAATACAACGTCCCCGTGACTTTATTTTTTTAATTTTCTTCCAATACCTTTATTTAGTTCGTCTGGCCGGTTAGTCTGGTGGTTTAGTGCGACGCCTTTCAGCCGAAAGGTTGCAGATTCTAAACTGGTCGCTGCTAGTCGGTTGTGTCCTTGGACAAGGCACTTGACGGACATTGCCCAAACCCAGCGGATTCATGGGTTTTACATTGAAGAAATGTCCTATTTATACAACACACTGCAATAGCTCCGGTAATCGGACGGTGGGCGCGAGGTGATCTGACGATTGCCCGTGTGTTAACCCCCTTGGTTTTCCAACTCACGGGGATAAACATGAATATCCTAGGCCTATCCTAGTTTCTTTAAGTTAATATCAAGGATTGGTGCTATATGTTTATTTGTCAATCATGTGTCATTGTTGCAGTGTGTTGCAGGTTTAAATGACGGTTATGCAAACTCACTCAACCAAACCTCACTTTCGGGATTGTACTAACATCAAAATATTATTTCCTGACCAGACAATGCCGATATTTTTAACCAATAGAAGCTGCGTCGGGAGCGAAAATGGTTTTCCAGTAAAATCAACTGCCGAGCAACATGTAGTAAAGGTATCGTACGTTTGTATAGTCGAGTAGGCCACATGCATTATCTTTGCAATTATGTGAACGGACAAAGTCTATAGATAAAGTTCAGTCTTTAGACATTTGGCAAAGTCAAGTTATGCCAAGCCAGACGTCTGGAATTTTATATTTGACCTGGTGATTGGAATTAATAACTCAAAATTAAAGCAGTACAGTTTAATAAAAGATGTGTAGAAATGCGCTATATGTTGTTACAACCAGTGGGTAGCAATTATTTTTGTCCAAAACAAAGTAGTTTTTGTCCAAAATAAAGTTTTTTTTGTCATGTCATAAAGGACATAGATTTATCGACGTTTTTGAATTATATCGATTTAAGAGGCTTTCTATCAATTTTTTATCCTTTTCTCTCCAAATGGACCTCTCCAAAATGATCTGTTACGCAAAATTCAGTTACGCGAAGTCTCAGACTTTTTACAATTTTTACAAGCTTCCCAAAAAAATGCGAGCTGGTACCATCTCCGTACAACTTTTTTCCAACAAAACAGCTATGACATGCACATGCACAATAAACACCTTTATTTCACAAAGATCTGTCCCATTATTACAAAACTTCACGAAAAAACTGCGAGCAGCACATACTTATTCCAACCGTAAAAACATAGGAGAATCACCACCATTGTTACTTGGAAAAATACTTAAATACCATGACTATAGAGGTCTATTAATTGACTATAGAGGTCTATTAATTGGTTATACGCCATCATAAGCCACGTGTTGTTAGAATTAAATGATTTACAACTTATACCTCTGGGTTTAATACACGTAAACAGAGAAAATATGAATAATTTACCATATGTAATCATTGTACCGAGAGATAATAAAACAGCTTTATCCAATTTCAAATTGTATTACCTTTTGATCCGGAGGAAAAGCTTGGTTGATTAATGGGTCACTTTTTAAGCAAAATGTTGGAAACAAAAATAGTCGCTAGCTAGTCTGCCGTGTCCTTGCTATAGGCACACAGCGTACATCAGCTGAACCCTGGGGTTTAATGAGTTTTAACTAAAGTAATGTCCGTATCACATAAAACACACTTCAAAAGCTCCGGTAACACGACAGTGCACTTTATGTAATTTTTCCGCAGTCGAGCTCAAAACTAACTTGAACCATTCTCACCAGATTGTGATCTTCACCACTGTTGTCGTCCTCATACTTACCATTGTGGTAGGAAACGGTATTATGGTGGCATCCATTGTGAAGTTTAAGAAGTTACGGACCGTTCAGAACATCTTTCTTGCATCACTCGCCATGTCCGACCTTTTGCTCGGGATTCTGGTCCTTCCATTGAGTCTTATGCGGGAGTTATTAAAGAGTTGGCCGATTGGTCGGGTGGTTTGTAAGGTGGGTTGTTTGGATGGTCAGAATGCGTCGGCTGGTGTGAGGTTTGGTGGGTTGGTCGTGAGTGGTTTAAAAACAAAAATTAAACAAATATTTGCACTGGGAATGTGTTTCTGTAGATTCAAATGGTTTAAAAAAAGCTTATTGCTTAATACATGCCGTTGGTAGCCACAGCCAACTGTGCTACAAGGTGATTTGCCATTTTGCTGGTTAATTCTGAATAGGATAGTATAGGTCTATAGGATATTCTTGTTTAGCCCCGTGAATAGGAAAACGCAATGTGCGTTTAACACACAGGTAATCGCCCGATAACTCCGCGCCAACCGTGGGGTTACCGGAGCTATTGCAATGTGTTGAGCATATTTCAGACGCTACTTTTATTTGGCGAACCCATCATTTCACTAGATTCAGGCAATGCTTTTTAGTGCCTAGCACAAGTACACCCTGACTAACTAGCGACCAGTTTCGAACCTGCGACACATCGGCTGGAAGTACAACCACTAACATATTGGTTTATCTTGAATCATTTCAGGTGTTTATAGTAGCTGTGTTCCATTGTAAATTAAGATATCTGGAATATAAATATGTTCATCTAAATAATTGTTCACCCTCGCAGGTATACCTCGCCACTGATATCTTTCTCTGTACGGCAAGCATATGGAATCTCTGCATTATAAGCATTAACCGGTACTGGGCAATCACTCACGGTGTCAAGTATAGGTTCGTATCTCGTATTTATTGGTCCCATTCAGTATAATGAGACACATATTGTTTTTGTGTTTTTTTCGTTAAACGCTTGATAGGCATGGCATGTCGCCCCAACATCTACCAGAAGGAGTAAAAGAACTGTAATAAACCTTTGTCATTTGTTAGACAACATGGTCTAGATATGCAGAAACCAAAATTTTGGGTTAAAAATCTAGGGGAATTCCCCTGGGACGTTAAAAATCGAAACGGTATTTTTTTCCAAAAAAATAGCTTTTTGGGTCATACACTTGAACGGCTGCGCCAATTTTAATCAGATGTGTTGAAATGTAAGTGCATTAGCCACTGATTTACCACCTAGAAGAATAAAAAATACCCAGGGAAGTACCCTAAACAATAAGATTTTGTTCTAAAATGATGATTGTGAGAGGCATGCCATGTGGCCCAAACATCTACCAGAGGGGGTAATGGAATCGCAATAAAAATTGTCATTTGTTACACAACATGGTCTAGATATGTAGAAACCAAAATTGTGGGTGATAAATCAAGGGGAATACCCCTGGGGCCTTTAAAACCAAAATGTCTTTTTTTTCTAATTTTTTTTATTATTTTTAGCATAGCGCTTGAATGGCTTCTTTAATTTTATTTAGATTCGGTAAAATTTTTGACCGTTAGTCACTTATTTGCCAATTAAAAATCATGATTGTGACAGGCATGGCAGGTTGCCACGACATCTACCAGAGGGGGTAATGATAACGCAATAAAACTTAGTCATTTGTTAGACAACTTGGTTTAGATATGCAGAAACAAATATTATGGGTAATAAATTTTAGGGATTCCCCTCAGACTCTAAAAAACCAAAACGTTATTTTTCTAAAAAATAGCTTAATTCTTAATAGTATAGCGCTGGAAGAGCTGCTCCAATTTCGATTATTCTTTTTTTAAGTACGAATAAAAAGAAGTTTGGTTTGATAATTATGGGACTCATGCGTATATGTTTGCAGAAATAAACTACATAGTCGGTGTATAAAATACAAATTGTGGTTAGGGACCCTGCTCGCATACAAATTTATAGCATACAAAATGTGTTTTACAAATAGTAGTTGTTAAACAGGTGGTTGACACTCTGCAGTTATAATTAAATTTGTTCATTATATCTTTAGATGGGAAGCCAGACTTTATAAGGGTATCGTAAGACACACAATCGAGTTGCAGGAGCTATTACAGTGTGTGCATGATTAGTATTTATATCCTTCTTGCTGGGAAGCCAGGTTTTATCCACGGGTATCGTAAAACCCATCACGACCCAGAGTCGTGTTGTTGGAGCTACTACAGAGTGTGGCTTATTGGTTCATTTACATTTTCGTGGGTTGGAAGGCAGATTTTATCTACCGGTATTGAAAAACATCTTATTCCTACAGTCAACATGCTCAAACCATTACATAATATGGATGGTTTAGCAATTTATCTTTGTGGGTGGAAAGATTTAACACCGTCATTAATAGCAATATATTACGTTATTAAATCGCGTATTTAAAAAAAAATCATTAAATCGATTCCTCTAGCTTGCGTATACAATTTTCAATTAGAGCAAGCATCTGCGTCAAATCATTCTAAACGCAACAGTTGTTATACCACAGCGAGCAATTTCCAAAAATTTCTTGACATTCCAAAACATAATTATTTGTAATAAACATCACAGAGGATCAAAAAGAACTCGGCGAGCAGTGATGATGGTTGTACTGGCGTGGGTTTGGTCTGCTGTTGTATGCATTCCCCCATTCATTTTCTCCAATGCATTTATGGTACGTATCCACCAGTATGTGTTGGTTTAGTTCACGATATTTTTTAACGGACGAAGTTTCAAACCCGTGACAGGATTGTCACTAGGATAGTTTTTTGTATAGAAATGTGTATGTGTCCGCGTTAAGAATGCAGGTTTGGCAGCCGCATCCGCAATATGGGTAATATGTTTGGTTTGTCGTCTTTCCCAGTTTTCTGATCATGTAATATCCTATTATTTAATACCAGTGCGAAAATAATTAAACTAAACTTATAAACTGAGCACGGGGTTACTTACACCAACACGCAGGCGGAAACGGAATGTCATCATTCTTCGGAGCTATGGTATATACTTTTCAGCGTGTCTGGCTCGTTCTATATCCCACTCTTCATAATGGTCGTGACGTATGGAAAGATCATGCACATACTTTGGAAACAAGCAAGAAACGGAAACGTGAGTTTCAAAAACTTTCACATTCTTTCATTTAAAGTGGTTGTGACAGAAACAAATAACTTATCTAAATAGATAATGACTTGTTCAAACAGAAATTAAATTGTAAAAAAATACTTTTTAAATGGAAAGTAACTAATTAAAATACAAAATAACTTATTTAAATAGAAAATAACTTTACTCAAATAGAAAATACTTTATTTTGATAAAAATTAACTTAATTAAATAAAAATTGACCAATTCAATTAGAAAATGACTTATTTAAATAAAAAATCCTTAATCAAATAAAAAAGTACTAGTTTAAATAGAATTAAATAAGACGACATTAACCATAAAGATGATAGTTACGGTGGAAATAAAATAAAAGTTAAACAAAACGATAATGGAATAAAATTCTTTTAACTGAATAAAACCCCTGTGGTTGAGCATTCAGACCAAATGGAATAATAAATTAAAGTTAAAAAAGAAAATATAACACCCGATTGGTTTTGTTATTCATCAAACATTGGTCCACCAGTATGGAACGTCATCGACGCAAAAATGTTACAACGCCGAATCAAATGGTACAATGTTAATTCTTCAATTTTAGTACAACCCATTTACCCACCGGGTTTAGGCGTTCAAACGACTTAGTGGATTAAGTGTCTTGCCTTACCAAACAACTTGTCAGCGGCCCGATTTATTCCTATACAACTTCCCGACGCACTAACCCACCAAGTATCCAGGACCTGACTTATATTGTCCAATCAGGTGCTTTCTGTTGCAATGCGACGCCAGAAACGTCTCAACTTTATGATCGGGATTATACTTAGCGTCTTTGTCATTTGTTGGTTTCCATTCTTTCAAGCTTACGTCACACAGGCGCTTTGTTCGACGTGTTTTGTTCCGCCCAAGCTCTTCAAGTTTCTAGAATGGTGAGAGTTTGTGGTGCGGTGATGACGTAAAAGTAATAGCCGTATTCATATTTACACTAAACAACTGTCGAACATGCGGCAAAACCGTTGTGCTCTCTGTTTCACCAAATCCAACTCGTTTCATGGTTACCAAATAATTATGTTTTTTTACCGAACTTTGCGAGCAACTTATGTTAAAGATTCCAACGGTGCGTCGACGCGGAAGTTAGAAGACTCGAACCAAGACCATACTCATCCCACATATAACCCATACATTCAACACCAGGATATTCTTAATCCCCGCCCTTCCAAACTCAGGCAACTCATTTTATCCCCCAACCGCTTTCAGACAACCCAACTTACCCAACTTATCATACATAAGCAATACACCCAACCTCAATTGTAACCAACTTACCCCATCCTACTCCAGGTTTTTCCAACTAATGCCATTTAACATCCCAGGTTCGCATACTGTAACAGCGCCATGAACCCGCTCATTTACAACTTGAATAACGCACGATTAAGCAAGGCATTTTGGAAGATACTTCGCGTTGGCAGAAAGTCGCGCATCAAAAATGCTTTGAATGGGCGAGCAGCAGAAAACGCAAAAAATAATGACGCAATTGATGGTAAGCCGAGCGTTACAACTGGATTTAATGTTGAATTCGATAAAGTTAGAAAAAAAATTATTGGGTCAAGTTTCGAATTCAAAATAATCTGTCACTGAGACAGTTTTTGTAAAGAAACTGAATGTTTAGCGCATCCGTTTCACATACCGAATTTTATGTAAAAATGCTTAGACAAGTAAAGACAACATCCAGTTGTTTCCTCATACTCTGTGTCAAGTATTACTTTAGGCTTGATCGAGTAACATTAACGTACCCACAGATCTAGACGAATCGCATTCATCTGAAAACGAGGACAACAAGCCGGTTGCGGGTATTTCATTGAAACAGCTTTGGAAAGCCTCTGACCCGCGATCGCGCAGAGCGAGTGTACCACCAACTAATCTACAGCAATCGAACGTCGGTATCCAAGAAGCTAAAAGGTCGGATAAGGAGAGAAGACGATCCATCCAATACAACAAATTCTCCGTTATGAAGATGAAAGAGCTCAATGGTTTCCCATCAATATGCTGGGTTGAGGGTCGTAACGATTTCACCAACCTGACCAAACCGCCCATCCAGCTGTCAGGTAACATTCAGATATTGAATCAGCTCGATAGAATAAGTTATAGTAGATGAGTACTTCACATTTTAGTCAAAATGTTCTAGGTTTAAAACTTGGCGATAGCTGGCGGTTATTTATGCCCTTGGTCAAGCCACTAAGTGAAACTCACCTGCACGCAGTTATTTAACGGGTTGTGTTGACTCGAAGTTGGGTGCGGGTAAAGATGATTATACCCCATTCCCACAGTTATCGGCTAGTTTAGGTTTTTATACTTAATTTTTTTATACATTTTTACTATAAACGCATGCAAATAAATATTAAATATTAGGAAACAGAAAAAAGACTGCAAAACTGCATTTGTTAAAACACTTCTGTGACGAAAATTAATTTATTAATATAGATATAACCATACGTGGTCGCCGAGCCTTAGGTAGAATTAAATTATTAATTTGGATTACCAAACCTTTTAAATTATTCTAGTGTGACATAATAAATCAATTGTAGGTTCACCGAATAAATCGATTGTAGTTTAACATAACAAAACGTTAAAAATATAGAAATTTTACAGGCGATATTTTGAATGCACAACAATCGGTTTTTAAAACTTTAGTTTAAGAAATAAGCGACTCATTGGGCTTGTATAGTTGCAGAAACAACAAACTGAATCGGCTGTATTAATTGATCTGGTACTTTGATCACCATTCATTTATACTAGAATAGGTTAGATCATGTTCAAAATGTAAATACACCTCATGCCCAAAGTCGGCTTGTTAAGATATTACGCGTGATATATTGATGCGTGGATAACCAGACGTGACTTTTAATTTAGATAACTTATTACATAACACTGGGTTGGAGCATTGTAAAGTGGCTTGCTCAGGTGCTTAATAAATACTCTCATGTCCACAGTCGGGTTGCTTAGGATATTACAGTGTGTGGATAATCAGACATGACTTATAATTTAGACGACTCATTAGATACCACTGGGTTGGTGCAATGTTAAACTTGCTCAGTGTAACCCAGTGTTAACCAAGAATTAAGGTAATGCGTTTTAATATGTAATCCATAAATAATTGATATTTTTTCCACAGCGTCGTTGGGTCAAAAATATCTTAACCCAAGCATAGAGAAAACCGAATTCAAAATGTCTTCCGACGAGGTTAATGTGCCGGGTACTGCAAATGAATAAGGAGCTAGTGACCGGTTATGAGCATTTAGGTGATGGAGCCCATGAAATCATCCAAAGATTTCACATTATTCCACTCTTTTGTCGTGTTCATATTGTAATTCATACATGTTACATGGTATGTTCCTGTGTAGATTAGATGTTCGAAACCCTGCCGTTGATCGTAGTTTTACTATGCAGACCATGCGAGTTGTGATGTATGTTTGAAGACCAGTAAGTCACGACATGTACAAGGGTTTAATCAGGCTAAGTTTCGAACCCATGATCGGTAGTTCACACATGGGTATGTTCTATCTTTGTTACTGAACTAAATTTGAACCCATTTCGTCACTGAAACCTTTTTTATTGTATATGAATCGGTCGAGCTAACCATTCGGACACAAGACCGTTAATGTATAATATTTTTTTACCGGGATAAGTTACCAACCCATGATGGTCTCCTTATTGTCACATTAACGGCCGCAAGATAACAATACACCAGGACACAACAAATACCGAGCGACTTGTTTCGATTGTTTCGATCCCTTGCGGTTCTTGTGAATCTAACCGAGTGAACAAAGCGCCAGTGCTTTTAATTATTTACAAACGTATGGTCGTGTTTATTGACGTAAACTCCTAATGCGACCTGCGCCTTTCCAGCGCACTATACTCGACTCTAGGAATCGCCCTATTTTCATGAGGTCTTTCTATGTAAAACTCTTTAATGTAACTCGTGTCTTCTTTATCATCCCAAAATTCCAGTAGTTTGCTTACACCAATTGTATTTAAGCAAAGTCATATATATATATATATAACTTGTTACCAGTGCAAGTTAAATCATTATATATAACAACGACATATATTCCAGATAAACTTGCAGTAATTGTCATATACAAGACCTTAGGCTACTTAGTAAGCGATGACCTCCTTTGAAACCGCAGACAATTATTTAAGACCAAGTAACGGCAGCTGTGATAATAATAGTTAATGACGTAATGTCAGGAGTATATGATTTTCGGATTTTAATGACTTTACGCGGTATGTTACTTCAAGTTCACTTTTATACATATATATAAAAAAGACTATTAACACACATGGTACAAGCCAAATTAACTGTAAAGTAAAAACAAATATACAAAAAGACTTAACCAAGCGGACATTGCCTGAATCATAAGTGGATTGATGGATTCTAGAAGAAATGAATTAACGTGTCAATCATACACAACACACTGCAAAAGCTCCGATACCTCCACCATGGGCGCAAAGTAATCGTACCATTAAAAAAAAAACATTAAACGAAAGAAGAAAACACAGAAAATCGACATTAGTAAAACTAATTATAATTGTTACATCTTCAGTAAGATAGGGTTATACCGAATATACTGTAAAAATTTTCTTATCCCATAAACATATTTAATTTATGAATATTAAATGGAAATATTTTTATATATCATATAAGATGTCGTTTTTACCAAACTGTGAAAATATTTATTGAATTTGGTCAAGTTTTTCGTGTCGAAAAATAGAAATTAAAAAACATTATTTGTCTGCTATGTTCGGTTCCTCTAAATACCCAGTGTGGGCAGTGTGTAGGCAGTGTGGGCATTGTGTAGGCAGTATGGGCAGTGTGCCAGAGTTAGGGTTAGAGTTAGGGTCAGAGTTAGGGTCAGATTTAGGGTCAGAGTTAGGGTTAGAGTTAGGGTGAGAGTTAGGGTAAAGGGTTTCAAGTGTGCCCACAATGGCCACACTGCCCACACTGGGTATTTAGAGGCACCCGCTATGTTTGCTTAAATAATCAAGGGGATAGACCAACGACATAGACTGAAACACGGAAATAGACTGCAAAACTTCAGTTGGAAAATTTGGAGTAAATCCTCATTTTTTAGCATTTTCAGGCCTAATTATCCTTTAAAATCCAATATTTCGGGGTGGAAAAATTAATCTGTTCAAATTGTTACGAAAGTTATGATTTATGTATTAACTTAAAACAAAAAGAACAAATGGAATAAAATTATTCTAATTATTTGAAATATAAGGTACATATAATTTGTTGAAAAAAACAAGAAAAAATAAACCTCTAATACTGTGCAACACATTTAAAGCAATTTAACCCACAAAATTAACATAAATCCTCTTACGGTTTTTTGACAGTTTAAAAGTCGAGGAAAAACTATGGGCATGCTAGTTAGGATCTCTAAGATTTTTGAGCTGATTTGATAACGCGGTCTCCGCAATGATCTGGCGACTGGATATGCCAGTCAAACCATATTCATTATAGACGATTTTAAACTCTTGAACTTTTTTTACCACGCCAAGTTTCGAACCCATGGTGGGTCCGTCAGTCCGTCACTAGGACCGTTTTTGTATGGAAGTCGTTATATGTATGGGTCGCGTAAACCATTCGGCCACACAACCGAACAATCTTGAACTTTGAGAGTAATCTGACAATTGCTCGGTAGAGAACTCCCCCTTACATAATCAGAAGGTAGTCTGACGATCACCCATGTTCTAATGTTATAACGTCCCTTGCGTTTTCGCATTCACTGAGATAAACAAATGATCAATTGCGAAATTTCTGCTTTTACATTCGACTTTTACAAAATACTAATAGTATTTTCAAATGAGCTTGAGGTAAAACTGGAAACACTGTTGTTTCGATCAGGCGACAGGCACACGGAGGAAGGCTTGTAACCACTTCGACTAGTCACGTCAGTCGTCAGGCGTCAGTGACGCCTTTAGTGTAATGTTAAAGCGAGACGTCAGCAACCGAAGCGTCAGGCTGGCGAACCCGTCAGCAACCGAAGCGTCAGGCTGGCGAACCCGTCAGCAACCGAAGCGTCAGGCTGGCGAACCCGTCTGCAACCAAGCGTCAGGCTGGCGAACCCGTCAGCAACCAAGCGTCAGGCTGGCGAACCCGTCAGCAACCGAAGCGTCAGGCTAGCGAACCCGTCAGCAACCAAAGCGTCAGGCTTAGCTGAGTAGGAAGCAACCAACAGGTTAGCGAATGTCGGTAATTTACTAATTTGTATTTTGTACCGTGGATCGTTGTTGAAAGTAGGCTAGTGTAAAAGATGAAAAGAGAGTACCAAGCTCAATAAAGTATTCTTAATTATCATTAAAATTATCTGTTTCATAATAATGTTAGATTATTCCCAACAATACTGGGATAAGTGCCAAACCATCATTCTTATTTATTAGATTAAGTATTTAATACATATCATATCTTATAACACAAGGAGTGTGAATAGCGTGGCAAGGCAGCAGAGATGTGATGTATTGTCAACTGCATGTAATCGCTTTTACTTTATCACCTGACCTGCTGCCCAGTCTAATTTCAGTTAACACAACTAGTGTACTTATATATATACATTCGACTTGCAATATGTAGAATTGAATTATTTATTATATTACCTAGTGCTTTGTTGTAGGTATGATGTTCTATCTATACTTTTTTTGATTTCTTTAAGGATCACAAACACATATATAGTATATGTGTCGTGTGATTTCCGCTAAAAGCAATTTAGTATTACATTTTCTTTTCACTAGGAGGCAGCAACAGCCAAAGTTGAATCCAAACAGAATAGAAGCATGTCTTACACGATTGCAAACTGAACAGACAGACCACTTGCCCCTCACCCATAAGCAACACAGTTTTCTGTACGATTTATTGTGGCGAAATTCGCATTGTACACACTTGCATTTAATAAACAGAATTTTATTAGAATACTTGACATGTACGTTACCTATTTGGCAAAAGGGTGAGTAACCAGGTATTGGGCAGAATTAAAAATAAAGTTAGGCACTGGGTGCACAGCATGACATTACTTTAATGCACAAACTGCATCAATAAATTTTTCATTTTCTTCAGAAATAGTCTTTATCATCTTTTTATTTTCTTGTGCAATCAGTGCTCTATCCTTCCTCTGACAGAAGTTTGCACATTTTATCCCATTTCTCCCCCTCTTCTTTAGCTGGAAACCAAAAAATATATGTGATTAAAGCAACACAAAATTAAATTTTTTTAATTAAAGCAAGAGCATTTTTCTATGTTGTGTACCTTCTGGCTATGTCTCCTTTTTGTCGACCCTATTGACCTAGATATAAACTCTCACTGCCCAAACCCGGCCCGGTGGTCAGCGGTTAAGTGCGTCGCCTTTCAATCGAAAGGTTGCAGGTGCGAAACTGGTCGCTAGCTAGTCGGTTGTGTCCTTGGGCAAGGCACTTTACGGACATTGCCTGAACCCAGCGGATTAATGGGTTCTACCAAATTGAAGGAACGTGTCTATCATATACAACACACTGCAATAGCTCCGGTAACCCGACGATGGGCGCGAGGTGATCTGACGATTGCCCGTGTGATAACCTCCTAGGTTTTCCCATTCACGGGGATAAACATGAATATCCTATCCTATCCAAATCATTACCTGACACTCCAGCCAACTACTGAGGCTAATTTTCTGTTCCCTTATTCTCATCACAAGCTTTTGCCTCTGTACCTAAATTTATAAATACTTAGCTGCCTTCTCAAGAAGATTGCTTATTGAATGTTAGGTTATGATTATAAACATATTCAAAACACTAGATAATATACGGGTAGGTAGTATAACTATTTACTTTAGTAAATAAATATAATAGGAGTGAATAAAACTTACCAATGGATTCTAAAATAAATATATCATTGGTCTGTTTGGTCATTTCTGATGGGCCAGCCCTCATCTTCATTCACCGGTGGTAATGGGGGTTCACTGCTAAAAAAATGTTCAGTGGCTGCAGTTGAAGGTTCAGAATCCATGGAGATACATTCAACACCTACCACTCGCACATGCCTAGAAAATTAAATTTGTGCAAACTGTTTATCTTTTACAGTACTATTAAAGAAGTAACAATATTTAATGGTAAGAAATGCAGGCACTAATAAAAGGCACTTTTTCAATATTCTAAAAAAACATGGCACAACTTCCAGCACTTTTTCCAACATCCAAACAGTTTTTACAGTCTCGGAAAAAGAACCTGAAAATGTGTCGCATCGGGTCATACAATACCCTTACCAAATAGCTGTAAGCCATAAGTACATGTTGCTGTATTTTAAATTGCTGGACTAAAACAGTACCCTGGTACCATAGTTGATAAAACTACCTACCACGCTTCTTGATGCAAATATCCGGTTCATTGAATCAAAAAATGGCCAAGCTAGAGCTTTTTGGGATGCTGCACCAGATTTGTTTAATCCGCCACAGAATTCATGATACGTTTCCTTGAGTTTCTTCCATTTGTTTTTGATTGCGAACAAGAAGTTTAAAGTTCATGATGTACATTCTTAGTGTTGTCTTCTCGGTATTGTATGGAACCGCTCACTTACACACACAAAAATAAAATTATTTCGGATTCGAATCTCTCAGGATCGTGAATTTAACTACAACAAACTAATGAGGTAAACATTAATCAAAACTATTCAAGAATAGGATTCGAAAATACTGTTGTAGTAATAATACAGAATAGTCTAACTTTTTAACTTTCCGGGCTCAATCTATTACTATTTCAAATCTCTGTCACTCTTAACTAGCACTGACGCTTCGGTTGCTGACGGGTTCGCCAGCCTGACGCTTGGTTGCTGACGAGTTCGCCAGCCTGACGCTTGGTTGCTGACGGGTTCGCCAGCCTGACGCTTCGGTTGCTGACGCCTCGCTTCAACATTACACTAAAGGCGTCACCGACGCCTGACGACCGACGTGACTAGTCGAAGTGGCTCGCACCGTTGTTGGGCACACGGGTTTCAATCAGTCCGTATATTTTTACCCATAGAACAAAAAGCCGCACGACATTATTTATACTATGACTTCAAATTACCCCATACTTGTCTGTTTTATTTAGTTCTTGAAATAAGTGTGCAAAAATGCAACCAAAACATTAGAAAAAACAGTTGGATTATATAGCCTTGAACAAAAGTGTGCGGTTACACGATCAATTTCACAGTCGTTATGACCAGCGTCATTTTGGTCTTCCGAGAAACGATTAGCTTAATAGGAGTCTGTACAAGTTTTATTTTGATAAGCCCAGACGACCAAGTGGAGTGTATAGTTACATATTAGATTAAAGAGACATCCGGAAAATATATTTGCCTATTGCGTGTGTGTGTGTGTGTGTGTGTGTGTTAGTGTGTATGTGTAAAATAACAAAACACATCAGAATGTTGGTACCTTAACTATTACTTGTTGGATATTCAAATTTTATTATCATCTTAAATTAGTTAATGTCAAAGTTGAAAGATAGAAAAAAGGAAACCTCACTTAAAGTAAAAACATAGTTCTCCAAACCCTAATCTCAATTGCCAAAGCTAACTCTATTACCCTTACCTTATTGGCCCGTCTGGAAAGTACGTCACTTTTCGCCGAGATCTCGAGTGTGCACGCATCAAATATTTAAGTGTGCAGTGTGCAAACGTCCAATAGTGCACACTTTAAGTGTGCACACAATCTCCTTTTTATTACCATTTTGTAAAAATATTAAACAAACATATTATTCTATCCTAAATCTATCGTATCCGTCAGCTAACATATCTATCTACATAACATAAAACGTAAGGACAGTAAATTACCCGAGGTCCAGAGGTAGGTTTACAGGTTTGTTGAAAACTATACGATGTTTATACTGCTAGCTCGCGAGCGTGTGTGAAATTACCCATATACCTACCCAAGTGTGCAAAGACGCAGGGAAAAAAAACTCGAGTGTGCAGCTGCCGTACTTTCCATACTGGCTTATTGGTCTCTTTTATAACCTTTATTTAATTGACTTGATAGGTATACAAGTTATATAAAAAACATGGATACTGTTTCTGTGCAATTATTATCTACAGTTAATGCTTAGCCCACATTGTGATATATTTAGCCATCTTTGTATATAAGCCATAAATAGCCTAGCTATCCCAATCAGACCGAATAGCGTAGTAGGTTAGTGAATTGCCTTACAGTCGAAAGTTTTGGGATCGAAACTGGTTGTATGGAAGTTGGTTGTTTTATTGGGAAGGTACTTGGCGGACCTGACCTGACTGCAATTTTCCAGTTTAATGGGTTGTCATAAAACAGCAGCATCGTCTCAATTAGCTAGCAGCTGTTAATGTTTGTGTGATACCTCAATATAAATCAAAATAATTGTGGTATTATAAAAAATTTACAAAATAACGAAAAATAGGTCTTATAAATAAAAAAATAATATACACAAATATGAAAAGCGTATTCAATTCGTTTAAAATGAATTTATTTTTTACAGAAAGTGGTCTTGCAAAGCGGAAACAATGCAGGTCACACGTAATTTCTGCAAACATTGGAATTATTCACGTTTTGTTCGTTACTCCTATACAAAGTCGAGTTACCAATGGGAGGTAAAACAGCGCAGAAATATTTCAGTTCTCTTACACAAGGGACACTTGGAACTAACTTCCAAAATGTTTTTACATGAACGTTGCCTTATACACACCAGTAGTGTTTACCGGGATAAATCGAAAGTTGAAAATTCTTTAAAAGAAAAGAAAAAACAAAAAACCGCGCTGCAAAGTGAGACAGATGCAGGAAAATTATCTAGTACCGCCACTACCGAAACATCAACGGTTGTCAAGAAATCACTATGGCAACGATTTGTGGCAGAAGTTAAGCATTATTATCATGGATTTCGTCTTCTGGGAATGGATGTAAGAATTGCATCAAAGAGTGTGTGGAAGTTATTAAATGGGGGGGTCATGAGCAGACGTGAGAGAAATCAATTCCGACGAGCTGTGGCAGATATCTTCCGACTTGCGCCGTTTTCCGTCTTTATTATTATCCCGTTTGCGGAATTAGCGCTCCCCATTGTGGTAAAGCTTTTTCCGAGGATGTTACCGTCCACATTCGAAGATTCCTCCACCAAAGATATGAGGTTGAAGAAGGAGTTGAAAGTGAAGTTGGAAATGTCCAAGTTTCTCCAGGATACAGTGGAGGACATCGCTCTTCGAGCCAAGAACTCCTCCAAGAAAAACCAGGCCGCTCAGGATTTTGTGAATTTCTTCCAAAAAGTCCGAAACACCGATGAGGAGCCTACCAATGAAGAAATTTTAAAACACGCCAAATTATTTGAAGATCAGATCACATTAGATAGCATGACTCGGCAACAATTGATTGCGTTATGCCGACTTATTCAAGTCCCTGCTGTTGGAAACAATGAACTTTTAAGATTTCTATTGCAGATGAAACTGAACCAACTTCATTCCGACGATAAAATGATTCGCGAGGAGAAAATCGAGAATTTGACGACCACCGAGTTAGTGGCTGCGTGTCAGGCACGTGGGATGCGTGCGCTCGGGTACTCCCGTGCAAAAATGGAGCAGCAATTGTCAGAGTGGATTGATTTGCATATTAACCACAATGTTCCAAGTTCCCTATTGTTGTTAAGTCGTGTGTTGTACCTTCCGGAGACAGCTCCAGTGGAGTCGAGGGTAAAAGCCGCTATTTCAACGCTCCCGGAGAAAGCCGCCGGTGAAGCGGAGGTTCGAGCAGCTGAACTTAACCTCGAGCGTGTCGATAACACAACAAGGTTCAAAGCCGCACAGCTCGAGAAGACCACTATTGATGAGGAAGTTGCATCCGCTGAGAAATCTATGTTGGAAAAAACTAAAAAAGTTGAAGTCGATGAGAAAATACCTGAAGTCGATGTCGATCAGATTCAGATTGACCCTGATATTTTGAAGGAAACCCTATCAGAAGGGCCGACATTGGTAGATAAATCGCGAGTCGTTTGCGATGATAACCGTATCACGCTTCAGGAGATCGATGTTTTAGAGGAAGTCATCTCGAAGCAAGCGAAGGATAAGACGTTGAATGAGGCAAAGTCCGGACTCAAAGATTTGGTTGAAGATGTTGCGGAGTACCAGGTGGATGTGGATGATCTCCGCTCCGAGGTCCGGGAGAGAGAGGACGGATTGGTTGATAAAGACACAAAAGCTGGTGCCCGCATCCAGAAGAGAATCGGGAAGTTGATTGGTAGAATGGAGGAGATCGTTGTCGATTTGGAACGAGAGGAGCAAAGTGGGGAGGAAGATAGAAGTGTGGATGTTGCAGAGCTCATCCAAGCTGTCCATGCCATGCAGGTCATCCCAAGGGAGAAGCTGCACAACATCTTTCTCGCACTGGACACAGATAAAGATGGTAAGATTGATGTAGTGGAAGCTGGGAATATCATCCGGACATTAAACGATGAAAATGTTGAAGTGACGCAGAAGCAACTTGAGGAGATCGTCAGTTTGTTGGACAAAGTTAAAGAGACAACAAATGTCTCAACCACTGTCGACAAAAAGCAATAGATTATTTATTTGTTTTGTTGAATTTTAGGAAATAAAATTATCTAAGTTCTAGAAAATATTCAAGACTAATCAAATTTATTGATTTTGTAATGTTCCTTTATGGTTTTTATTACAGCAGTGTAATATATTTCACGATTGTAATTTGAACAAATAGCTTGAAAAAACGCTACCAACATACATATAAACAAATGTCTATAAATGTAAAACATTCCGGTATGTATTTTGTTAATATATTCTGCAATTTTTTTGTCATAATTAATATTCTTTTTAGAAATTAAATTATTCCCTGCAATTCACATGAGTTTTTTTTTCCAAATTTTATTAAGACTGTTCATAGAGCTTCTATATTCACATTTCCCTTTTTCTTGGTATCCAAGAAGTCTTTTTCGGCAAAGTTTATGGATTTTGAACTTAATTTAGTATATGTGTGTGTATGTTTGTTTCTGTAAAACTGTGAAAATCTATATTTAGGCAAAATCAATGGTGTTCGGGAATGCATAACCCTTGCAATCATCTGTTGTTTCAATTTAATATTGTTACCACCCCATGTGCACATGATACCTTCTTTTTCGCTACCTGAGGTACAAAACACCAAAAAAAATTCATCCAGCTCACATGAACTCAAAAGTGTATTGCGTACAGCATTCTCGACTGATATTTGTCACAACTTCGTAATAAGCTCCCTACCCAGTTACCAAAACTACATCCTTTGTTGTCGTTCCAGTGTTCTGTCGTTTTAACTTGCACCTCTAATTACAGCAGCATGGGAAGTAGATAGATTAGGTTAACCCACATTGAAGGAGATGGCATTGGAAGTCAAGCAGGAGAGCACTGAAGCTCTGAACATCGAAACCCAGTAAGTTCTTTATTTTTACTTTTTTCCAGACTGTGTAATGTCAAATTATTAATAACGAGTTGTAGATTTTTTGTGATTTTAATAAATCATTATTTTAAACCAACCGAAAAATGGTCAGAAAAAAAGTTAACCGATTTTAAATAGAATTTAGCAATATACACAGCCCTAATTATTAACTTCTTGTAGAATAATCATTATTAAGAATGGGAATGTAATGTTAAGGTAAGCCTATAATGTCCAGTTGGACACTTTTTACCATTTTCCATAGTTATTGCATTTTCTTGTCCTTTCAATAAATTCTCCACAATAATTATCAGAATTCTGGCGATTTGCGGGGATAATGTGAAGGGGGTGAGCGATAAAACGATTGAATCATCACTGGGGGGCGTCGATGTTCAGCAGAGAGTTCTGGCCATTAATAGTCTGCTTACTAAGGTTGGTGTGTGAGCTGTGCTCTATATTACGCTTATGAAGTACTTTCTACAAAACTGTTCCTATTGTCTCACAGTGTATTGTAACATTCAGTATAGCATTTGTGTGCAGTATCATACTGTAAAATTATCTTGATTCATATTCGAATAAAGCCCACAAAAAGCACTTGATAAACGTAGGTCACAACTCACAAGTATACACTGGGATATTTTAGTACAGTATTTGTGTGCATTGCCAGTTTACTTCTGTGGATTAACCAGCATTGAGCAAGCCACAGGGAAAAATTGGTTTACTTATATCTCCGTATACACTTGCTGTGCATATCAGTGTGTGTGTGTGTGTGCTGTGAATGTTTGTTTATGTTCATTACATCATACCAACACATGATGTTTGTGACAAACCAGTATAAACACATTTTAAGGGAAACTGTTTGTTTATCAATTAAAAACCTCCACTAACAAATCTAACAGCTTCAGCCACATTACTTATACTTTACATTACTTAAGAAGACTAGAATTCTTGAAGCAAATATTGCACTGAATTCCTATTAAAATTTTGTGATATTGCACCAGCACATACATATATACCGTTGCATAGCCTTCTTGAATCTTGTTTGTTGGATAATCTCAATGTGAATATGAGATCCATTTAAAGTGTGTCATTTGTATGAGTGATGGTGGGTGGGATGATATACCAGATTGACCGTTTCTGATTTGGAATTAGGAAAAAAACTGACACTATTTTTTTCCTTTTTTATAGAAACCCTTTTTTTCACTTTTTTAATAATGTTATTTCTAGGGAAAGCTCGAACTTTTAAAAGGATCGTCGGGATTGATTTATCGGATCAAAAGTGCATCTTCTGGGTGAGTTTTTTGTTTGTGGACATTGAGTTGTGTCAATGATCATGTGGTGGGTTGCTATAACTTCCCTCCCCTGCAGGAATGTTATTTAAGAATCAAATTACCAATTTAATTCGAATCGAAAAAGATTCAGATAATTTTTTGACTCTAACTGTTTCCAAATGAAGTGATTATAGTGAAACAAAATGAGTTAGATTTATAAAACTTTGTACCAAAGGTGGAAAAAAATGATAGAATATGTTTTTTAATTAAAAGTGTTAATTTTAATTAAAAAAATACCAATATTTCAATAAACATAGATGCAGTTGTATTATTCTTAATATTTAAGCTCTGAGTCTGAAAAAATCTGTGATTTAACCATTTTGGAGATTATTCAATAAAAAGCGGCTAAATATGTGGTTTACCCTGTCCCCGTACAACATATTATGCTGTCCTGTAACACTCATTATCACATCATCCCTTACCCCCTTAGCCCCATCAGTGGAGTGGACAGCCAGGAGCAACTTGTCTACCAGATCATTGAGAGCGCGGGGAACAAGGGGATCTGGACACGTGAGATACGATACAAATGTAACCTCATGCTCACCGAGGTCAATAAGATATTGAAGAACCTGGAGAGTAAGAAGATTATCAAAGCCGTCAAGTCTGTTGCGGTGAGTGGGGGGTGTTTATGGGAGGAAGGGGTGCGGTGGTATTTTTTGGGGGGGTATGGGTTCATGTTGGAAAGTGTTGTGTATTTGGAAGGGAGGGATTGTTTAATTTTTGGGAAAGGGGAAGTGGGGGGTGTGCTTCATGTTTGTGAGTGTTAGGGTGTTACATATTTGGAAGTGAGGGGATGTTTTATTTGTTGGGGGTTGTTATGTGGTGGAACACAAGGAGTTTTATAAAAATAAGCTTAATCTAAAAAGGTAAATTTG
>CH003412.1:37225-53293 GCA_000149265.1 Ciona savignyi | reverse complement strand
CCTATCACCAACCGCCACCAACGCAAGTTGCTTCGCATCGTCTGAAGAAATTCTCGAGTTCATTGCAAAGCTCGGAATTAGCAAGGTAAGCCATGGTGTGGTGGTGTGTGTGCGACATGGTGTGGTAAAGATTACAAGGGTATACCGACAATAAACAATTGTTTTAAAATTGCGTTCCAATCAAACCCTTTAAACAAACAACTGCAGCATCTCGGGCATATTGACTAAAGTTTTTATATATTTTGGATATATGTGGGGCTGGGGGGTTGTAAGGTTGAGGTTGTGCTGGGGTCAGGGGTGTGAAGTTTAGTTGTATTGAATATGGACTGAAATATAACAAACTGAAAGTTTAAAAAAATTAATGTCTTTATCAATACTCCCAACCCCTTAGGCAAATTGGCTGTTTATCATATTTCTACATTTCCCCTACAAGGTTGAATTATCACCTGAGGACATAGAAACAATATTAAACACGCTGATCTACGATGGTAAGGTTCAACAAACTGTTGCTCCAACCACCAGAGGGGGCAGCAAGAAGTTGTTTAAAGCTGTGAAGCCGTGGATTGAAACGACTGATTTCGCACGAACCCCGTGCTCCCTCTGTCCGGTGGGTGTTTTCCCTTTGTCCGGTGGGTGTGGGCATGTTTTTTGTGCGTAAAGAAGTGTAAGAAAGAAAGGGTATTTCATTTTGTCCTGGGGCTAAGAGAGATGTTCCAGTATAAATATGCTGTCAACTGATTGTACTAGTAATATTGACCTAATTAAAAAAATTGGTATCTTTGGCAAGAAAAGGTCTCTGTAATAATGTTCAACGAGCAATAAAAAAATTAAATGAAAATTGTATATTTTAACACTAAAAAGTTCGTTCATTATACGGCTAGTTAAACGGTTGTAGGTTGAAACTGGTCGCCAGCTAGTCAGTTGTGTATTTGGGAAACGCAGCAGATATTGCCTGACCCAGGGAAATAATGAGTTAAACCATACGAAATGTCTCCATGATACAACATACAACACAATGTAATAGCTCTAAAGTGGATTATGTGCACAAGGTAATTATCCAAACACCATTTACGAGAAGGGGCACCCCCTAATACTAGCTTGTCTGTGATCATTCCTTATTAAAACATTATTGGCCTTTGTTCTTAGGTTTTTAACGAATGCCGTCCTGGTGGAGAGGTGTCGCCAGAGAGTTGTGTTTATCTTGACGACTGGTTGAAGTACTGACATCTAGTGGAAGACAAAGATTGCTCCGAGAGAATGATGGAAAGGGATGATTGAAATAAAAGCTGCGAGAATCAATTTCTCCTTTGATCAGCGATACAAGAGATTCAGATGTTATTTTATCATCGAAGTAAAACTAAAACGAAACATTTAATAACAACATTACACAGTAAAGAACAATTCTCGACCATTGAATAACTGCCCTCCCTAAAATTGCTAGGTTGATTTTTACTGGACTTATCAAAGTGACATTGGAGCAAGAGCAGGGCAAACTTTATAAACAATTGTCTTATGAAATCAAAGTTTATTAATATTGCACGTGGTAGAATAACATGATTCAATACAGAAGATTATGAGGCATGTGTGTAATTATGACACAGGGATATAATTTGCTAAGTCATCTCCACCAGATCACACACCACCAGCACGGAAATCGTTGAGAATGAAACTTGGTACATGTCCTTCCATTACCTGAAAGTTTGTTTGTGTTAAACACTTAATTAGTACGGCTAGCTAGTCAGTTGTGTCGGCACTTAGCAATCTGGCAATGTTTGCTGAACCAAAAAGAATGTCTCAATCCTATACAACACTCTTATGGCTGGTATTTAACCAAACACCATTCAAGAGATGTTTAATACGAACCTTGCGCTCGATACCACTGTAGAATGCGAAATCCTCGAGGAATGCAGCAACGTTGATTGCTTCTTGTGGAAGATCCGTGGTTCGTGAGTTACTGGGGGTAAGGGGGTGTTAATGGAGAATGGGTATGTGGGCAATCAGGGGGGGTTGATTGGGTAAAATGAGTAAATCTGGGTTTATCAAATATATAAAAAGGGTGGCACCCTTGTACAACTCACCTGCCACCAGAGGCCGCCACAAACGATCTCAAATATTGTCCTAAGATTTCTATAAATTTGTTTGTATCGTCGACGTGGAATTGATGGAGCAACGTGATCATTCCGATGATAAATGGAGGAGCATCGACCGCATCAGTTGGTTTCTTACTCACCAACCCACCTATGGAGGAAAGGGGGCCATAGTAAAGGGTTGTACATCCACACAGTTGAGTGCGGGACCAAATCATTATCGCCTGAACTCAATGACCGATTAAAGAAATTATAAAAAACACACTGATATATCACAGAGGATCTGATGTGGGGGAGGGGTGAGGTGATCTGACGATTTTTCATGTGATAATGTCTTGTTAGTTATGACCTTTTGTCTCATGGTCTAGAAAGGTTATACAATGGAGAGACATGAGACAAAGTCTTAGTAAACAAATAAGGTATTTTGATAACATGATGAACATTATTAGGTTCAATGCCGTGAATAGGGGCATGGCAACATGCCAGACTTTCATGTTTTACGTACTATAAAGTCCAACAATCAACATGTAAATGGTTTTTATTACAAGCCTTATTTAAACATAAATGTAGTTTTAATGTCATTAAGAAACAAAATGCAAATCCGCGATAAACAATCCATATTATTAAAAATAATCGTGATATGTGACCCGCGATAAACAATCCTTCTTTTTACAAATACCGTTGCAGCCCTTGTTTATATTATCTTAATTAATTTTTCTTTTAGCAGTTTTGTTTTCGATTAGGTTTGTTGGTCCGCTATATTTATTTAGTTAGGTAGGATACTCATCTTTATCCCAGTAAATGGGAAAACCAAGGGGGTTAACACACGGGCAATCGTCAGATCACCTCGCGCCCATCGTCGGGTTACCGGAGCTATTGCAGTGTGTTGTATATGATAGACACGTTCCGTCAATTTGGTAGAACCCATTAATCTGCTGGGTTCAGGCAATGTCCGTAATGTGCCTTGCCCAAGGACACAACCGACTAGCTAGTGACCAATTTCGCACCTGCAATTTTTCGATTGAACGGACATATACATTTTCTTTTAACTGACGTGTTTAAAAAACTGTTCGGTTTGCCATTTTTTCCCTTTTCTGTGTGGTGATTTTCTTTGTTTTTTCAATAAACTGAGCTAAACTAATAAAAACCTACATGAACCCCTATAGAGCTACACACAGAGACACTTACACAGGGGCTTGCTGTATTGCAGCTTTTGTAGTTGACTAATGGTGAATAGGAAGCAAAGAAGGGAAAGATGAGGAATTCGTCTGTGGAAGACGGGGATTATTTCAAACGATTTTTAAGCATTTCGAAATTAAGTTATGTTGTAAAATCAATTACTTTCATCTTTGGTTTATTAAATTTTATTTTGGATGTAATTATATACAATACACCGCAATATCCTCGATAACCTGACGATGGAGGCTAATTGGTTTTTGTTTATTCACTTTTTGCTTTGGTATTTAAAAACAGCAAGTCAAACAAATCACGCTAAAGGAACAGGAAAAGATATCAAAACCAAAAGTCGTTGAAACACGACATAAAGAAAGTATATAAATATATAATGTAGCAGACACAGCAGCCTAACCTACACGAGAGTACAATAAATGATGGAAACAGGAACATCGATACGTACTTGGTGGTAATATAGATCTTCTTGATTGCTTCCCCCATCCCCACCCCATCCAGATACGAGGTTAGTTCGTACATCATCATGGAATCATCACTGGGGTACGGTCGTTCGGGGTCCTTGTAGTGAGCTTCTACGGCTGTGAGGAGGGCCCTGGGTGAAGTGGGTGTGTTACTATGGGGGTTAAAATGGGGTAGCCAAGGAATTGTGGTGGTTAAGAGGTGGGTTCTACCAGTTAACATGGGTTAGCTGGATTTAAGAGTAGTTAGCATAGAATTTTAGGTGTTTAAATGTGGTATATCTACTGCCAAAGAGTTTAGAGGGATTTATATCAGGTATTAGGGGACTAGATGGATAAACAAGAATTCTACGGTTTAACAAAAAAAACAAGAATTTCTACGGTTTAACAGAAATTTTATAGGTTGACAAAGGATTCAAAGGGTTAACCATAGGTTAACATCCTAATTTGTTTATTTCAAATACCCTGCCCTGATTATCCCAGCCCCACCCACTTGTTCATGGTGGCCACTCCAGATGCAAGGAACTTCGATTCAAACTTGCATGCAAAGTTGAGTTCGTTCGCGATCTGTTGTTTGATCAGCTGAATCTGCCCGATACGCATCGCTGCTTCAATGAACGTGGGCCACACCTTGTTCGCACGCTGGTTCGCGCTCGTGTAAACTTTTAATGGATTCTCTGAGGGGTTGGGGGTCAACTTTAAGTACGATCTTCATGTATTTATATTAGCTTGGGGTAATTTGGTGGTTTCAAGTATTTATATAATTCTGGGGTAATTTGGAGGGTTTTAAAACTAAACAAACATCTTATAAACACCACAACACACTGGGTACGAGGTAATCTGATAGCAACTTCTTTCGTATTCGCAGGATATTCTGCCGATTGTCCAAGCGATAAAGCTCCTTGCGTTTTCTCATTTAAAACGAATAAAAATGACTAATCCATTCCAACTCACCCACAATCTTCTTGTGTGGTAGAAGTGTCTTCCACAGTCCGTCCAACATCTCCAGCCATGTTCGATCCTTCAACACGCTACGTTGCACGACACTAATGAATCCCTGCAACTCTCGTACCACCATGAAGCTAAATAACCGATCCAACCCACACAACCCGTACACCCCCAGTGCCCCGTGGATCCTGTGTGGGGGTAGAGGAGTAATAATGGGGGTTTTGGGGTTCCTACAATCTTAATAAACAGATGGCCCAACGCTGTGGATCTTGTCAAAATAGGGGGTGTGGGGGCGGATGGGTTAAAAAAGTTTATACAATCTCACCAAATGTATTAACCCACAAAACCTGTTAACCTCGTTTGTTCCATGGGGGTCATAGTGGTGGAGATTAAAATGGTCCCTACAATCTCAACAAACAAATGAAATACCTGGTGAAGAGTTTGGTGTCAGCAACTTCATTCTTGGTCTTGTTATCATACCAGGTTCCTAAGAGGTCCACGTATGAAGTGGTTCTGTGAAGGGAGGGTTGTTGTGATTAGTATCTGACACTGTTTAAATAATCTATTACAAACACAGGTAACCCATGTTTATCTCCAGGTTTTTTCTTGTTTCTTTTTATATCGAACCAGTCACATGATATGGCCATCTTAACCATTTGTTCACACAACCATTTCAGTAGCTACAACCCATTAATCCACTGGGACCAGGTGTTTGGTAACCTCTAACAAGACAAACCCCACACCTGCCATCTGTAAGTCGTAGCACCTCGCGCGCCAATCTTCCAATAAAGTTCACCGAGGAATCCACAGGTTGGAACCGTGGGATCGGAATTTCTTTCGATTGGTACAAACTCTCGTAATCCTGTACCTGCAGGGTGAAAGGTGGGTTAAACGAGGTCCACTTCACCCACCAACATTTCCACCTTGCCGGTATACCCACTTAAAACATATAACCCGCATTACCCCTAAAACCACAACCTAACCACATAACACATAACTCACGCAGCCCATATAACCCCCATTTTTCTGATTTACTCCCAATTTTTTTTTCAACCTTTTGACGAAGGAAACTATTGCATTCCTGTTCCACATTGTAGTTGATGATTCTCTGCATTTCCTTCTGCCAGATCTTTAATCCGTAGATATTAACGTAATCCTGGGTAAATTGAAGGTTGTTTAGTCTTCACCTAATAGTGGGGTAATTTAAGGTTACCTGGATGTACTCGAACGACCTTCGGAAAGCGTCCATCGATTGCGCAAGAAGGGTCAGCTTAGGGGTCAATTCACTAACCTGGGAGGATAAAGGGCGTAAATGTTGTTGTTCAGCTAAAATAAAAGAAATGTCTGAATTATACACAACACACTGCAATAGCTCCGGTATGCTGATAGTGGGCGCGAGGTAATCTGATGATTGCCCGCATGATTATGTTTCTTGCAGTTTTCCCATTCACGAAGATAATACTTTGTTATTCAATATCCTATCTTATTCGATACAACCACAGTCTCCCTTTCATAATAAGCTAAAAATAAATAAAAAAGCTAGTACAATCGAGGGAAAGGTTACAGGTTCAAAACCAGTAGTCAGCTAGTGTTCTTGTGCAAGGCAGCTGTGTTCTTGGAAAAGGCGCCCCATTTATTTTTTCACATATAGAATAACCGCCAATATCCTATCTTGATTGGGGTGGGGGGACTGACCTTTGCCTTCGGGTTGAACATGATTGTCTGATGCATCGCTCTGGCAACCTGCATCACCAGCTCCTTCCTGATCCCATCCTCCAGCAATTGCTTCGGATCAATCTTGATCACCCCCACCAGTGTGCTCTTCATCGTGAGCACCCCTTCCGTGAATGTTGAAATCCCGTGGGTTAGTTTTGCTACCTGGGGTACAAGGTAGGGTTGGTTAGATTTCAATGAGAGTCATTTCCATATTGGTCAATCAACCAAAGAATGGAATAAACACCCCCACAGGGTAGAACAGCCCCCTACATCATCCACCCATAGAAATAATCAGCCCCCTTTCACCCACCCATGGTCATGAACAAACGCCCATTATCTAACCAGATAAATACCCCCATCACCTCATATCTTGCATCCAACTGAGCATAATCTCTCATTCTGTCCTTTTCCAATCTTGTTGGCAACTCCAATATCTGCCCGGTTTGTATCTTAACAATGCGTGCTAATAACCCGAACATCGTTTGGGGAATGATTTGAAGCACCTGTCCATTAAAAAACAGCTTTCAATCAAATACTCAACAGTCTATCAAACCTAGCTGACAATTAAAAAAAAGATGTCAATCAAACACAGCTGTCAATCAAATTTGGAAGTCAATCAAACACAGCTGTCAATCAAATTTGGAAGTCAATCGAACTCAGCTGTCAATCAAAGTAAGAAGTTGATCAAACTTCGATCAAACCAAGCAGTCAAATAAATCCAGAAGTCAAACAACCATAACAATCATTGCATCAGAAAAATTGCTAAATAAATAAGAATCTGACCTTTCTGACGTAAGCCACGAGCTCGTTGGAGTAATACTGGGAGACGCTGATGAGATCGGAGCTGTTGGCTTGGTTGATGCGAAGAAGAGGAAGTTCCAGGGTGGAGGAGAGTTTGAGGAACGTGGATCGGAGTTTGGTGACGAGGGAGGGATTGCGCTTGATGCCTTCTTGCATGTGGGTGGTGTAACTGGGAGTGGGAGGGTAAGGGGTTATGTGGGGCTGTGACGGGATTATGTATATGGGTGAGAGGGGGAGTTATGTGAGGGTGGAGGGGTAATGTGGGGCTTAAAGCGAGGTAGAGTGGGTGGTAATGTAATAGTGAAGGGGCCAATTTTGGTAATGTGGGGAATTATGAGGGGTAAATGTAGTGATGTGTGAAGGGGGTGATACTGGTGTAGGTAAAGTGATGTGGGGGTAAGGGGGGTGATGATGGGAATATATGGAGTGATGTGGGGGTAAAGGGGGTGTTATGGGGGTAGATGGTGTGATATGCAGCACTGGGAGGGGTGGAATACGGCAAAACTTACTTTTGGTCGACAATGGCCCAGGCGTACGATAAGTCGGCGATTATTTCCATGGTGATGAGGACTTCCTCTCGAATGTTGACTGTTCGGATCATCTGGTGGAGGAACTGGCGAGTATCTGCGAGGAACTGCCGGACCTGGGGAGGAGGAGTAGTAGTGGGAGGAGTTTGAGAGAAATGAAAATAGAGTGGGAGAAGTGGGCAATTTATTTAATCACCTGTAAATTATTCTCCAACTGATGAAACTCCTGAACCTCCTCGAGAGCCTGGATGAGTTGGACCATCTTCCTTCCAGCAGATGTGGAATCCGCATAATCCAACTTGGTGATTTGGTTCGATATTTGTTCAAACCAAGTCTTCAGTTGATCTGTTGAAGTGGGAGATTTATTCTTCATTGTCACTCCTGGTACCCATGTCACCAGTACCCACCATTCCTTTCGATACGTGTGAGTGGTTTTGTGCCCGAAAACACCTCGGCAAGTTCGTTCATGCGGTCAACCCCCTCTGCCTTGCACTTGCCCCATGTGGTTTCCTTGTCTTGCAGCATCTTCCTGAACATCTGGGGAATGTAATAATGGGGGGTAATAAGGGTTTACATGGGTAATAAGTGGTATCTGGGTAATAAGGGGGTTATATGGTTGATATGGGGGATATTAGAGTAATTATATAGGTTAAGGGGAATACAGGGATAACAAAGGGGTAATATGGCTAATAAGGGGGTTATATTGGTAATAAAGGGGTTATATGGTTGATAAGGTGGTGATGACGATATTTGAGTAATTAAGGGGGGTATTTAAGTAATTAGATGGGTTAAAGCAGCGGTTCTCAAACTTTTTTAAAAAAATTACGCATCGGTCCTCCAGCAATTTTTTAAATGACTCACGGTCCCCTTGAAAAATATGGAAGTAAAACGAAAAATTTAGCAACGTTAAAATTCTAAAACAAAACATATTAACCCGGATGCGTGGCTTAAGGAAAAATGAAACGCCTCTGATCTTGGCATTTTTTTAATATTTTCTACTATAGTAGGAGTTCTCCACTCTCAGATAGGCTTGTTGGTACTTTTGAATTGCACTAATGTGACATCAAATAGCTTCTTGTGATGTCATAAATGCCTATGTAGCCTGTAAGCTTTCATGACAAATTATATTTGTTAAGTTGATTGGAAGATAAGTTGCGTGAAAACTTAATTTTACACAAATTTTTTTCTTAAGGAGCGTCGTTTTAATTTTTTGTAAGGTGCTTCGCGGTCCCAGAAAATTGTCTCGCGGACCCAAAAAGACCGCGGATCCCAGTTTGAGAACCGCTGGGTTAAAGAATAATAAGGAGGTTATATCTTATATGGGTAATAAAGGGGTATTATGCAAGGTGATGTTCACTCACATCTTTAAGTTTGAGCTCGAGTTGAGCAGTGTTGAGTAGAAGAATGAAAATATCGGATTGTTTGATCGAAGTTGTTACCAACACCAGTTCCCGTAGTTGCTTGCACTTCTTGTGAAGGTCACAACCTGGAAAAATTAACCAGACATGGTGGTCAAGCTTGGGAACAAACATGGTAGTCAAGCTAAGGACCGGACGTGGTGGTCAAACCTTGGACCAGACATGTTGGTAAACTTTGGGAACAGACATGGTGGTAAATCTTGGGAACAGACATGGTGGTAAATCTTGCGAACAGACATGGTGGTAAATCTTGAGACCACGCATGGCACTTACCAGTATTAATAGAATGAAGCATGAGCCATCGCATAGTCACGTTGCATTCCCTCAATGTGTTCATCAGCTTGGGTATGTTGTCCAGCATGAACTCCGATGTAAGTACTCCCTCTTTGAGGAAGTGATTGACAGATTGAACAGATGTCCTCAACTGCTGGCCGTGGTTCAGTGCCTGTGTTGGGGGAGGATATTTATTGTTTGGCTTATTTAGTATGGACTTCTATGTTCTATCGTAGGGTAGGGTTATACCACGACCATTATAACTTGGATATTTGAAAATGGTCGCTTGCTAGTTGATTGTGTCCTAGAGTAAGGCACTTAGCAGACATTGCCTGAACCCAGTAGAATAATGGCTTCTACTAAACGAATGTCTTAATAGTATACAATGCACTAGAAAATCCCTCGTAACCGGACAGTGTGTGTGCAATAATCTAATGATTGACCATGTAATAATGTCCATTGCACTTTCCCACTTATAGAGATAATAAAATAAATATTCTTTCCTTGCCCACCATCAAACCTACAACAAAGTTACAAAGACGGAAAATTCCCACACCTGTTAATAAATAATAAGCTTAAAGCAACAATTTATGGTAACAATTTGTAGTTTTAACATAAATAATAAATAACATACTTGGCATAAATCCTGAGAAACCTCGGTCTGAAAATACCAAACAAACACTAAATTCTCATCAATAATTAACAACTACATATATAAGGTAAACTGTAGGAGAACTGTGTTATTTTGGGGGAAAAGTTGTAGGATGTGTTTGCTGCTGTTTAGACCATTCTATGGATGGTGGAGGTATTACTTTATTGAGATAATCGGCCGTATTTTGCGACATCTGTCAAACCATATATTCTTCCTACACCTGATTCTTAATGTTCTACTGGTTGTGGTTAACATTGCGGTAGATGTGGTAGTTACGTACGACTACGCGTCAGGAAGAATGTTAAAGTTATCAGATCCTGGTGAGTGGGTTATTTTGTTTCAAGTTCTGCTAAATTTAGTTTATTTTATTCATTCTTTGCTATAGCGAAGCATTAAATAACCGCAAATGAAACTAATCATCAACACAGGAACAGAGTAGTTAAAACACGTCATTAAAAAAGAATATAAAAACTTGACAGATGAAGACTAGCTCTATTTGTTAAACTCAATGTAGAAAATATGACTTACTAGCCATCGACTGTTTACTTCGATATAAACTTTTATCCCAAAAAATGTTAACCCACAACTAAATCATCTTTCCTGACAACCAACTCATCTTACCCTAGAACTAACCCATCGTTACCCCAAAACTAACAGCTTATCCCACAGATGCTGCAATCAGCTTGCTACTCATCGTGTTCACTGGGGCTGGAATTGGATGTTCGATACTTGTTATATGGGGAGCTGGGAATGGTGGGTGATATGTATGGGTGGGATTCGATACTTGTTATATGGGGGGCTGGGAATGGTGGGTGATATTTATGGGTAGGGTTCGATACTCGTTATATGGGGGGCTGGGAATGGTGGGTGATATGCATGGGTGGGGTTCGATACTTGTTATATGGGGAGCTGGGAATGGTGGGTGATATGCATGGGTGTGGTTCGATACTTGTTATATGGGGGGCTGGGAATGGTGGGTGATATGCATGGGTGGGGTTCGATACTCGTTATATGGGGGGCTGGGAATGGTGGGTGATATGCATGGGTGGGGTTCGATACTTGTTATATGGGGAGCTGGGAATGGTGGGTGATATGCATGGGTGGGGTTCAATACTCGTTATATGGGGAGCTGGGAAAGGTGGGTGATATCTATGTGTGGGGTTCAATGCAAGGTGGTGGGTAAAAGAAGTACAATTCACTTTTAACATTTTAACCAATCACAGTGCTCAACAACTTCGTTGACAACCAATCAGGAGACAGGTTGTTGCCTAGCAACAAGGTGGGCAACAAATCACAAGTGTTCAGCATATCAAACAAACCAACTACATCTACAGGGGTAAGTTTTAACTTTTTACAAATTTAAATATACGTTTATCTAAAAAAATAAAATTTTACAACTTCAATCTTATGTGACTTTTGATTGAAAAAAGAATGAATCAATTTATCCACACATCATCTCGAAATAAAAAAAATAATATTAGCAATAAACGTTTTTTTGCTGTTGTCCAAACATAGTTATACAGTTTTTACTTCATCACATAGGCAATCATCAAATTACTTCAGTATATTGTATATGATTAAGACTTATGCCATTTTTTAGTAGAACCCATTTAACCATTGGGCTAAAGTGATCTGCTAAGTTGACAACCAATCAGCCAGCGACCGGTTTCGAAACCACAACCTTTTAGCTGAAAGGCAATGTACTAACCCACCAAGCTTTTTGATCAGACAAAAAAACAAGTCTTAGTCCCTGACCAAAATAAGAATCAAATATTGAAATCCAACTGTGCCCAGAACCCCCCAAAAAAGAAGAAACTCGAGTTCCACAAAGTCTTGTTGTTCCAAGCGTTCCAAACAATGTTCATTGCGATCGTGTCTCCTGTCTACCTCTACCTGCTTTACTACTACGTGCTTGACTGTGTGCTTGTTAATAATCCCGTCATATTCACCAAGGTTATTCTTGCAGGTGGGTGGTCAGATGTATTAGAATATTCACAGAATTAGTGAGTATGTGTCTGGAAGGTACGTGAAGAAAAATTAGATGCAGTTTCAAAGAGGTATTGTGTCTATGAGAAATAGTGGTTTAATTTTGGTGGTGATCCGAGAAGAAATATTGTTTGATAATTCTAAAAGTTATAAAATGATTTTGATGAAATTTAGTGAACAGGTAGATCGTGACCATAAGCATGGTCATTGGCCCAGTGCAACCATATGGCTGCTTATTATATCAAAAAGTAACCCTGTTTTTATCAATTATGTAAAGAAATAGATTCCAAGTGAAAATTTTATATGCAAAAGCAAGTATATTTATGACCGTTAGGAAATACAACTTACGTAATAGCATAACAACAACATTACCTTATCAAATGTCCGGCACACTTTAAAAGTATTTTTCTCAGTGTGTTTGTGCGCTGCGCAATAAACTTGTTTTCAGTTAAATGTACATTCCACATTTTAACAACCCTATATTTGTTATTAAAACCTTTCAATGGTTCTGTAAATATATAAACAAATACGAATGCATGAAAAGTGGTTTTTCATGCCTATATAAATGCTTGCACAAAGCCTCAAAAAATGACCACCACTAATACACGTTTTTCTGCATTTTCTGACGCCTAATGTCCATAAGAATAAGTTTTGTAGGTTTTGTAAAATTAACCGGATTTATATGGAAAATTTATCCTCAGGTTTAATCCTTCCACTTTCAACATCATACTTCTCGTTAAAATCAATGCATGGTGTGATATCAAGCTTGAAGTATCGGTCAGTGGTGAAACCATTCAGCGCACTATGCACCATGCTAACACTGGCGGGTGTGGCATATGGGATATGGATGGGAGGGTACTGCTGCCATCGAATCATACTCGGCAACTCATTCGCACCACCCAGGTGTAACAACCATGGTGTTCGCCGATTTGAGGTTGGTTTATAATTGGTTAATGAACTTATTTCTTGAAACCTTGGTGGTCATGGGATTTTTGGTTATTATGGAAACCTGGCTTATTACATAATATTTACCACTGTCAAGTTTTTATAAGTTTCGATCCCATGATAGCATTACTAAAACGTTTTTATATGTTTAGTAGTTGCATATGAGTCATCTTAAAGCCTTAGCATTTAAGGTTCAAATCAACCTTCCTCCACAGAATGATTTTCAGAGCCTCATCACGTTGAAGACATCTAGTGGCAGAATGAACGAGCTGCATTTATCAAAACTTTTGCGTGGCGAGCCCGAGACATTGTACCATAATTGTGGGTTACTAGAGGGTAGAGGGGCTGATTTAAGTGGGTGTAAAGAGGTGGTGGTAACGTATTCGTATAACCCCGGGGTGAAAAGGGTTGTGTATTCATTTGAGATTCAATATAGAAATGACTCTGTTGTTAGGGTGGATAGGGGGTTTTATAGGAAGGGTGAGGTTGGGTTCTCATGTGGGTTGTGTAAGTTAAATAACCCTGTAAGTGTGGTGGATATAGGGTCCATATTAAATGGGTCTCAAAAGGGTGAGTCATTGATCCCAGGCAACCCATGTGTAGTGCTGCCTCAATGGTTAACCATCACTGTGATCGGCATCACTGGACTTGTGTTTATTATCTACCTGGCAACACTGATGAAGGCGTTGTATGCGATGCGGAGCAAAACAAAGAAAGAGGAGCAGAAAAGGAACAGAGGGCTGAACAAATCAACAAGGATCGTGGTGGATGAGAATGGACAGGAGAGAGTCATCCGACTCCGGAAACCAAAAGTCGTAAAAGTGGCATCGAGGAGAAGATGAAGATTATAATTTAGAATTCATTCACTTTATATTTGTGTATTTTATCACCCATGCACTCCGCAACATAACCCCCGCCACACCATTCTCATAAACCCACAACACCCCCCTTCAAAATCAACATCCTGACAATTCCAACTCGCACCATATCCCAACAAACCTCTCTCTGAAACCAGCACATCACAACTTCCCTCCAACCCTAAAACCGCTAATCACACACATTCTACCTTCAATTGAGTTCATATTTTTAATGTAAATCTTCTTATTTATCAAATATGTCAGTTGTTCATCTGTTCTGCTGTTCTGCTGCTGATCTTATACACAATACTGGTCAAATTTGAGCAATATTTAAATTACCATATAGGTGTTTGCAGTGGTAGCCTTAAGTTTCTGACGCAAAAAACAATCAAACTCAGAATTAGGTCTAAGCGTGCTTAGCTCAGCATAAGTGCAGACAGACATAAAGGCCAAATGCAAAAACGAGGTAACATTAAATACTTTGAATAAAAAAAATATCACAGTTAAAAGAAGAAAGTGTCAACCACGTGTTAACCACCACTATTTATTACACCCATGTTCAGTGTACACTCTACTTTTCTGCATACAGAAACGATCGGGTCCCCTGGCTACCAAATCACTCTTGTATATCTGATACATGTATAACTGTATAACAGTTGTTTCTGCAACCAGAAACTAATGGGTTCCCAAATTACCAATACAAAAACTTAATATCCAGGTTTTCTAAATAAAATATTCATGTTTTATACATAGAACAAAAAAAAAACAGTTTTTACAGTATTGCGAGGTATTAGGACTTTAGGAGTAAACACGATTTATCTAAATTTTTTGACTGCATATCTAATACATAATATTTAACACCTCTAACAAGTTTTTATTAGCTCATTAGCAAACAGATCACTGTTAAATTGTATGCAGTTGGGTTTTGGTGGATTTTCCTTATATGTTCATGGTGGGTAAGGGATATCCGAATCTAATTTCTTGGCATTAAAATTAACACTTTAACAGTCTGTGATGCAAGTCTTTAGCTGTTTTATACTAGTAATTATAGTGTGTTCTATTTACTTGGTGGTAATAGTGTATTCTATTTATGGAGTTTATATTTTAGGGGTTTCCTGTGATAACGAGGCGTTTAAATTTTTTACCTATATGTTTCTTTACAATTTAAAGTAAATTATTCTTACCACTCCAAAAAAAATTGACTGTTAAAAAATAATTGGCCATAAAAATTCCAAAAACAGCTCTACCCTGCTTATATTCTTGGGTCTGTAGGGAAATTGCCTTGCGTAAATCACCCAGATTTAGGCATTGCATATCCAATCCATATTAGCTAGCACTTTAAAAGATTCTACTCTATTGGTATTTCCGTTTTATATGGAGCATAAATGAGACTGGTCAGTAGTTGTAGTCAAATTTAATTTCTATAGATTTTTTTAGAAAACTGTCAAATATGGGTATGAGAGATGAGGCGTATGTGTATTTTTCATTCATATTCATTATTCAGATTCTCTATTCATTTATTTAGGACTTGAGTTTCTAGCTGTTACATACGCTTTATAATAGTGTATTTATTATTGCTTAAGCCCATTACATTTTGGGGGATTTCCTGGGGTAAACTTGGTTATTATGGGTCCCAATTGAAAAATTGGGACACATATTGTTTTTGTCCGTTTTTTTTTTTTCTTTTTTTTTTTTTTTTCTCCGTCAAAGGTTTGACAGGCATGGCATGGCGCCCCGACATCTACCAGAAGGAATAATGGGATCCCAATGAAACTTGGCCATTTGTTAGACAACATGGTCTTGATATGCAAAAGCCAAAATTTTGTGTGATAAATCAAGGGGAATTCCCCTGGGAGGTTAAAAACCAAAACGGTATTTTTTATAAAAAATAATAGCTTTTTGTGGCATAGCGCTTAAACAGATGCTCCAATTTGAATAAGATTTGGTAGAATGTAAGTGCATTAGACACTGATTTAACCCTTGGAAAAAATAAAAAAATTACCTAGGGAAATACCCTAAAAATAAGATTTTGTTCTCAAATCATGATTGTGACAGGCATGGCATGGCGCCTCGACATCTACCAGAAGGAATAATGGAATCGTAATAAAATTAAGCCATTTGTTAGACAACATGGTCTAGATATGCAGAAACCAAAATTTTGGGTGATAAATCAAGGGGAATTCCCCGGGAGGTGGGATCCCCGGTACCA
>CH003412.1:19757-36081 GCA_000149265.1 Ciona savignyi | reverse complement strand
GGGGCATATAGCGCTTAAACGGCTGCTCTAACTATATTTAGATTTGGTAAAGTGTTAGACCATTAAACAGTATGTGCCAATTAAAAGAAGAAAAAAACATTTACATAGGGTAATTACGTTAAAAACAAAAGTTGTGTTCCTTAATTAAGATTGTGACCCTGGCATGCCATATCGCACTGACATATCCAACAAGAAAGTCTACAAATCAGATTAAAACTTTAAGGAATTGTTACATAACATGGCCCACATATGTAAAAACAGAAACTTATCTACTAAACCTAGGGGAATTCCCTGATACCATGAAAAACTAAATCGGGCTGTTTTGGCAATTTAGCTTCATTTCACGTCAGCGCTTGAAACGACGGTTTAATTTGAAACATTTGTGGTGAAAATGTTCGTCAATTTAAGACGTTTATTCTTTTTTTACCTACACATGGAAAATAAATTTGGTTTGATAACTATGGGACCCATGCGTTTATGCTTGCAGAAACAATCTACATATTCAGTGTATAAAATACAAGTTGTGGTTACAAGGGACCCTGTAGCATAAATATGTGGCATACAACATGTGTTTTACAAATAGTGTTGGTTAAACAGGTGGTTGACACTCTCTAGTTTTAATTAAAACTGCTTTTCTCATTACAATAACATGTTTACCTTTTTCATAAATTTGATTTTTCCATTTCCGAAGATATCGGCGAAAAATGGGCAACTTATAAACATTTCTCCCGATATTTTTTTAAGGTAAACTATAAGCATGTTAGTTAGGACATAACTATTGTGGTTTGCAGGTTGTAATCAAGTCCGTAAATTGTGAGTAAATTTTGCTTGAAAATTAAGCTCAAGTACACCTCATTCAACCTTAATGTATATAGGACTTGTTATATAAGAGAATTTCATGTTTCTACTCACATGTTGTTTGCAGTTGTTGAGTTCCAATGTATTAAGCATTGCAGTCTTGGCAGCTTTGTATGGTTCCCAAGCTTCCACCAGGTTTACTAAATTTCCCATGTAGAAACTAGTGACCTATGTACAAATGTGGTTACCGCCTCTACACAGAAATATCAATGATAGGACTATAAATAACGGGTATTTAAATGATTGACTTCGACTGGAACGGATAGAGTGGCATAAATAGTAAAGGATATTATGTTTTATGACCAATGAATGGGAAAACTCAGGACCATTAGCAGTTTTAGTAGAGCCCATAAATCCACTGTGTTAAGGTGATGTGTCTTGGCCAAAAAAATAACTGATAAACATCCAACAACGTTTAGCACTTACCCACCAGTCTATTAAGCCAGAAATCAACCCCGTGTTATAATTTAACCTATAGCAATTCGCCTAAGAATTCCAGCACTGGGTACAAATTAACCCCTTACCGCTTGAAACCAAGCCCTTGGGTTCAAATGATCTTTTACCCCTACAAAAAACAATCCCTGAGATACAAAACTTATCCCCACCTAATCCTCTGGTTGGAAATGCAACACCACCACCATATAAAATCACTTACCCAATTATCGGGGAAGAATTTATCAACAATTTCTCTCATCTTGGCTTGTTGTGAATGCAGGATGTCAGGCTCGAAGTAAAGTGCAACGTACAACATGGATGCTTGGGTGGATAGTGCTGTGCTGCGATGTTCAGGGAGAGGGTATGCTGACACCTGGTACAATGAGGGGTCAATAGGGGTTAATGCAAATCAACCATCTTCGATCACTGCAACTCACTCAAACAAAGGTCCCACCTAAACCCACTTAGACCGATTTAAACCTACCAATATCCAATTAAACCTACCCAGGCTCACTTAAAACCACACAAATCCACCTAAACTTTTTTATATCCAGTTACCCTTACCACACAGACCCATCTAAACCTGTGATGCAGTCCATCAAAGCTACACGAACCCCATCTTACCCCACCGAAACCCATGTAAACCCACTCAGATCACCCATTGCAACCCCACAAAAGCCACACAGACCCCATCTCAACCCACATAGAAACCACCCGAACCCACCTGACTATAAACATCGTCAGATCTCAACCGCCCCACCACCATGCTCACGAACACAGGGTTGACCATCACCCTTGCAAAGTACGATTCTGGGTAATTAGCGGGTCGTTTTGCCCCAGCTGCGTTTGAATATCCAGTAGATCGTAGAAGTTTGCAGACATCGTCGATGTTGCTGTCTGAGCCCGCACCTCGTGCTGCACCACTGTGTGCGGAAAATACTTCGGAATTATCAACGGAAACTGCTAATTTGGCAGTGGGATCAAATGACCATTAAGGTCAAATTAAAAAAAATCAACTTGAGAAGAAGTTCGCTATCCATGTTTTAAAACTAGAAATTGTAAACCTTGAATATACGGGGCGCACCAAAAGAATATAATATGATCTAATCAGGGAGTACTGGTAGCCTTCCGTGATTTACCTATATTACCATAGACGTTTAATACGTCATGTTCTAATTTATGTACAACGCTGGGACTAGATGGCAGCAGTACTACTTAGACACTTATAGTAAAAAACAAAAAAACAGTTTCAAAACAGTTACGCAAAAAATAAGAAATTATTAGAAAAAATTAAAACTATTTTAAACAACATTTACATGGCGTATTAAAAACTTTTTACTGGTATTAAAACCAATAAAGAAAAAAATATTTGTGAGATTTGACAAGATAAGACATTTCTATAGAAAATAATGCATAATTATTGACAGTGGTACGATCCACCCACCTGTATCGATAATAAGCAACCAACATTCTCTCACGTACCAGCCCATCAATCTTCATGTCAATTACAAGTAACATCACCCCATATAAGAACAATGCTTCACACTGTAAAAGTAGGAAGTTATACAAGGATTTAAACGATTTTTTGGTTAAGAAAGTAGATTGTGTCCATGCGAATAAGTGGTTTAATTTAGGTGATTCGAGAAGAAATATTAGTCTATACAAAAAAGACAGCGGAATTCACCATTAATTGCTTTCCATCCTGGTTGATTAAAACGGATTCCAATGTTTGTTGGATATAAACACCTTCGTTCAATTCATCAAGGAACCTGCAAATATGGTGGTATATGCTGTTTGTGGTTTCTAATAGGTGCTTTATTATATGGTGTTGGTGGTTTTAAATGTATGATGTTTATGGTTTTTAATATATGGTGTTTGTGGCTTTTAATACTGTCTTGGTAGTTTTTTATATGGTGTTTATGGTTTTTAATATGGTATACTGTGATGGTGTTTATGGTTAATTATACTAGTATGGTGTTGTGTTGGTTAATTTAGGTCTTTAACATTCAGCACAATAGTATTTCTAGTTAAACACACAGCTTGTGCAGGGCTCACCTATTAAGATCCACCACGTATTTATGAATACTTTCAAACGCCAGGTAGAACCGGGACAGGATTTGAATGTTATTTTCTCGAAATTCATCATCAAGATCCTGAAGTTGAGGGTTCTGCTCGATTCGATTCTCGAACAACTCGCTTCCTCGGAAATAACTGAAGTCGGAGACAATTGGTCCTGGTGGATGAGCAGGGTTTGAAGCATAATTAAGTGTCTGTAATAAGCTAAGATATTTGTAGGAATTCATCACAGAGGTTTTGCAATTTAAAACTGTTCTGAATAGATTCAATAAAGCTGAATATAGCCTTTCCGTGAAATAGATCTTACTTAAGTCTTTTAATTAAATGTACAACAGTTAGAAAACAGTCGCCAATTCAAATACTACAGTTATCCGCCATTAAAAAAGACATAGCCTATATAAAACTAAAAATACTGCTATAGTAATTTTTGTTTTCATATGCTAGATTTAAATTTTGGATTTCAAAGTTGAATCCGTTTGGGACACAAGAATCCGTATTGATACCAAGAGTAGGGTTTGATTAATAAAATAAGTTATTGTCACAGATAATGGATTAAGTATCTGCATCTCACCATATTTCATTTGTTCATGTTTGTTGTCGAGTTTGAAGACAGATGGAATAAAGTCGGATAATCGCAATAACTCAGCAATGACTGCATTTCCCCTGCTAACCAATCTCAGCAACGTTTGGCCGCATAAATTATTCTCGGCTAAAAAATCCTGTGCCATAACCTAACTAGCATGGATCTAGGAAAATATAATTTTCAAAACTTTGGGTAAAAGTGATAAGGTTACTTATTTGCAATGAATATGTCACACTAAAAAATATTAACTAACTTGATGCCATTATAGAACATTTAAACTCTTGAAATAGAAACAACACAAGTAAAAAAGGTAACATTTCAAATAATATGTAAAATCATATTATTCTTTTGGCGATAAAATCCTTCTAACATGCATCTTAGGGGCTTTGCGTTGATGGACTTTTGTTTTGTTAGGTTTCCGGGCCGAACTGATTTTGGTAAGTTCTAACCATCTGTTCTTACATGCACTTGGTAGTTTGTGGTGCAGTGTGGCACATGATTCGTGAAGTGCCATCCAAGAATTTTCACCCCATCTCTCAACCCCCTCTATAAGTGCCCCATCTTCAACTATGCTCCATGTGGAGATGTGTGGTTGGGAGGAATCAGATTGAAAGGGGTCCAGTTGGGCTGGGTCAGGGTGAGAGGGGTCTAAGTCGGATAGCTCCGATTGGGGCGGGTCAGGGTGAGAGGAGTTTAGGTCGGATGGCTCTGATTGGGGTGGGTCAGGGTGAGAGGGGTTTACAACGGATGGGTGTAGGTAAGAAGGGTCAGAGTAAGATGGTTTAAGTTCCGATGTGTCAAGCCGAGTAAGGATGACTTGAGGTACATTGTTTCCAGTTCCACCATAACCTTCAGTATTTACAAGATCGATCGAAAATTCTTGAAATCCTTTGTCGTAATGTTTGTTCTGGTCCTGTGTTGTACTTGATTCATTGGATGTCTCTTGCATGCTGTCTTCATATGACATCTCACTACCACTGGAATTACCACTACCATTCCAGCCTTCAATACTTAAATTGTCCAGTTTTTCTTGGTAATTCAACAAAGAAGGGGAACCAAAATCATCATTTTCAAGTTGATTTGAGGTCAAATTCGATCCCACACGGTCCTGGAGTCTAATTAGGAAAGGAGTTGTCTTTAATTTTGCATGAATTTTCCCGATTTCTGCTAAAGTTTTGGAAATAAAGCCAAAATTAAGTTTGTGTCCATTCTTTCGTGTGTACGTTGCGATTAAAACATTTAATTTGTTACAATCTTGCAAAGTCAAATAATCTTCATAATTGGAAAGCAGAATTGATGCGTTTTTCTCATCACCATTTTCCAATAAAAAACACATAAAAGCTTTCAACGTTTCGAAAATAATTAAATAAATGTTTATTTGTTCGTTTGGAAAATACACTTTGATTTTTTCCAGCCAATTCAATGCATCTAATAATGGATCTGTGGCCAAAGATTCTGAGAACATTTCGAATTTGTCAACTTGTGACATAGTCAGTTTTACGGTCAAACAAACCAACAATAATCGCTTTCGGTGTGAAATATCGTTTACCGTTCCTTCAAGCAAAAGTTCTTCGTTGGTTACTGTCCGCAATGCAATGCATGTTTGTTCAAGCCAAGACATGAAATGCTGAAGGTTTGTTACTTCCTCCAAAGAAGATAATGTAGTAAATGCAAGAGCATCTGTAATCCATCTGTGCTTTGCACAATCCATGTTTTTAAAAAATCTGATGTTTGTCTTTTAAAATTAGAAAGTCATTTTTAAATTATAATCTGTCACCAGTGTTGAAGGTAAATCTGTTAAAATATCAGTAATAAATTATATAAGTTTCAAGTTTATTTTAAAATTTAAGCGAAAGCTTAAAATTCAAGAAATAACAGTGTTTACAGTAATGCACGGCAAAATATGCAGTGAAAGACCAAAGATTTACTTAGTCAGCTAGTTGCATGTTTATGCATGGCATACTACAAAATTTCTTATACCCCTAACTGTAGCATGCTTACTGAAATGCCATATATAATACAAAATGTCGGTAAGTGGTCAGATGCAAAAGGTATAACCTGGGTCTATATATCACTCCAATATTAAAGATGCTGTTTTCTTTATTTTAACTTCTCTACACAGTGATTTACAATGCTCTACACCGAGTTCTAGATCAGATCTTATCAAATATGAAATGTCGTTTCTGAATAAAATTGTATTGGTCTATTTTGTTTTCGTTTATGGAAGATTCTTGATTACTATGCCTCAACTCAATTCATTTATGAACCAATTCTGCATCTAGACGTTTTATTTATTACTACAAAGTTTAGAGCGAATTTTGTTTTTTTTAATCACTATCAAAAACGTATTAATTTGTAAATAAGTTTTAAAGCTATACCAACGTATAAAAAAGTATTCGACCAAATGATAGTGCTAAATGTGCAAAAATATTGGATTACGATCATACCCGGTCCGTACTTGGCAAATACCGCAGATATCACGTGACGACAGGCTCGAAATGGCGCAGACAAAAATCTTTAGTCTAGCTTGGTCGCTTTGCCGTCAGCATCTCACGTAAGACGTTTAAACGAGATTTTATAACTAAATACGCTGCCTACTGTAGTTAGCGTGATATTTGTGTTGCATTTATTCCGAAATACGAGTTAGGATTGCAAATACAAACGTAAATATGATTTAAACAATATGGACGCTGCGTCTAAAACCGAAGTTCCAGTATCAACAAGCGAAATAGCAGGCGGTATGGACGGTCAGAGCTTAATGCCATTACACCAAGTAAGACAGGAAGGGTACGAGGACAATTTAGTTTTACAAACTGCTGAAGAAATTGTTGACGACGCAAATTTGCAAGTTGTATCAAACGAAGTACCAATACCAGAGAATACGCCCCAAGTGATTTCCGGAAAACGCAAAAAGACGAAAAAACCAAAGAAATTTGACTTAAGGAAATCTAAGAAATGGGAACCAAAGCAAGTTCAAATAAAAACTTTAGAAGGCGAGTTTTCGGTCACCATGTGGTCATCAGGTAAGTGACCCTAAAATGACTTTTCTTCAATATAAACATCTAACTAAATATACAAACACCAATTCAAACTACACTGTAGAGCTTTAACTTTAAAAAATCTAAGCCTTCGTCGAATTTCCAAGCTGCATAAGTAGAGCGACTTTTCGCGCAAGAGCGTTGTCCGCCATGTTGGATTTTTAGAATGTAAAGATGGCGGCTTGCCTTTATTACAGATGTCCAAAATGGCGGACAATTGCCAACGATTACTTCCGATGTAATTTGGATTTACACTTACAGTTGTTTTTAGCGCTTAATTCAAATGATTTGAAATCAGAGTTTGAAGAAATTATTTTCAAATCATTAAGTTATACAATCTTAAGTAAAAAGCAAGATTTTTCTTTTTCCTAATTATTTATATTTTTTACTATAGTTTCATCACTGTTAATTTATTTTTTATATACTTTAAATATCAACATAACATAAACAATTACTCACAGAGGAACAGAAGAGATTAGAGACTGAGAATTTGAATGAAGAATATGCAGCCCTTGCACACCTACCCTCAGTTGAGATTGAGGGGAAATCTCCGAGTGGTTATAATTATACAAATGTGGATGAAGAATTAGCGGAACCGGATAAAATTGCTGATTATGCAAGGTAAGGTTGTGTGAACAGAAGGGTAGGTGACCCCACCATAGGGGTGTTGGTGCGTTCAGGGGGTGTAGGGGTAAGCATTATTTGATTGACTGATTTTCTGTCGAACCTTTTTTTAGCTTTCTTACTTGGCTAGCAGTTATATTGTGGGCTAGAAAAAAGACCAATGTTTACTAAATTGTGCTGAGGTGCTAAAGTACTACAAAGGTGTGGTCAGTATACCATGGTGGTGTAATAACATACCATATTATAGGGGTGTGGCTAGCCAACTATGGGTGTGTGGTCAGCGTACTATGGGGGTGGTCAGTATACCATGAGGGTGTAATCACATACTATTGGGGTGTGGCTAGCTAACTATGGAAGTGTGGCTAGCATACTATAGAGGTGTTGTCGGCAAACCATAAGGTGTAATTAGTGGACCATGCGGGTTTAGTAGGCGTACTATGGGGGTTAAGTCAGAGTACTATGGTGGTATAGTTAGTGTACCATTATATTTCAAAAATCATAAAAATGCAGCAAATCAGTGCGTACCTATACATTTTTATTTCCTTAATGGATTGAAATATGCAATAATTACAATTTGTTGTATAACATTCCCAACACTTCAGCTCAAACTTTAAGATGAAACCGAAACGTTCGAAAACCGAAGGTATCCAACGAACAGTGGCTTGCCCACAAGCGGTAGGTGTCTATGATGTGACTATTCAATTTGTTGTGTTTATAGACACGAAAACTGGGGTGGCAGCATAACAATTCTTAATTGCAACCAGTTTCAAAAACTGAAACATGTAAACCACGAGTTCAACCACCACTACTTGTATGCTATATGTTTATGCAAGCAGGGTCCTTAACCACAACTTGTATGTTTTATACACCGAGTATGTAGTTTTTTTCTGCAAGCATAAACTAATGGGTCCCATAGTTACAAAAAGAAATATCTTTTCAATGTGCAATTTGGTTTAAATACTAATAAGTTTATCTTCCAAGTTACAACTACTATGGGTTCCCTTCAAATCCGATTTTTTTTCATTTATTTAGGGTATTTACCAAGATAATTGTCTACTTTCAAGTGTTTTAATTTAAAACATCAATTGTTAACTAACCAACTTTTCAACATCTGTGATCTTAATTCGAACTCCTTGTTGGGCACTGTGCTTAAATGAAGCTATTTTCTAAAAAAAACTTTGATGTTTTCACAGGAAATTCTTTTAGGCATTTTTTAAAGTGTCTTATTGCATATTGATATAGCGATATCTAACAATTCATGCTGTTTCATACCACTAAAACTTTTGTCGATGACAGTGCATGCCTATCACAATCAAGATTCAGGGACAAAGAGAAACCTTAGTTTGTATGGCTAGTTCTCCGTAAACCACATTTGCACTAGGGGATTAGTGATTCATAACAATTTATGCATTTCACAGTTTTAAACTTTCTTTAGTTATAAAAAAATTTAACTTTTTATAGTTCAAAAAAATCTTTAAACTTTCTGTAGTTTAAAACTTTAGTACTGCTCCCTTAACTAAGGACATAATTTAATATACCATGTTGCTTAGGGCTGTGAGAAGATGTTTCGAGACAACGCAGCTATGCGCAAACACCTGCACACACATGGCCCCCGCGTGCACGTGTGTGCCGAATGTGGCAAGGCATTTGTTGAAAGTTCCAAGCTAAAAAGGCACATGTTGGTACATACAGGGGAAAAACCCTTTCAGGTGGGTTTTCCAAATACTTGGCTAAATAATTTATAAGTCCGGCCCGATGGTCTAGCGGTTAAGTGCGTCGCCTTTCAATTGAAAGGTTGCAGGTGCAAAACTGGTCGCTAGCTAGTCGGTTGTGTCCTTGGGCAAGGCACTTTACGGACATTGCCTGAACCCAGCGGATTAATGGGTTCTACCAAATTGAAGGAACGTGTCTATCATATACAACACACTGCAATAGCTCCGGTAACCCGACGATGGGCGCGAGGTGATCTGACGATTGCCCGTGTGATAACCCCCTAGGTTTTCTCATTCACGGGGATAAACATGAATATCCCTCCTATTGTATTAGACCCCATAATAACCCTCACTTCCACAGTATCCCATATAACCCTTACTTCCGCAGTACCCCCGTAATAACCCCCACATCTACAGTGCCCCTTTGATAGCTGTGGCAAACGGTTCTCTCTCGATTTTAACCTCCGCACCCACATGAGAATTCACACGGGTGACCGACCCTACGTCTGCCCCTTCGGCAGTTGTGACAAGAAGTTTGCACAATCCACCAACCTGAAGTCCCACATACTCACCCACGCAAAAGCTCGCAAGAATTCATCGGGTTCATCAACAGCTACATCTCCTTCCCATGCTTGGTAGCAGGGAAATCCCCTTTATTATGTTGACCACATAAAGCTTGATGGGTATAGCTTTAGACTTTCCCTTATCTTATCAGAATGATCCCTGATCAGAATATAGTGGCGGGGTTAAAGGGTGTAACCCAACACCTAGTAATAACCCCCGCCCTCATTTATATTACCAGCAATGCATTTGCTTAGACACAAGCGAATCACAGGGTTTTATTATTTCAACCGTGGGAAGGGTTGTATTTATTTAAACAGATTAACTCATGTTGGAACACAATTTGATATTTAAACCAGAAATAAAGAGACACGATACCACCTATGTGCTGTTACCCATGGACAGACTACACCCTTGGTTTTAACCGCCTTTATTTGTAAATTAAGTTTTTTTTTAGTCAAAATAATGCTGAGACATGTTTTCTATCGTTGTTCGCTGCAATGCCTCAGCAAAATTAAAAGTTTGTCTTAGTCAAGTCAGATTGGCCACTGGAGGCAGTGTTTCCTCCGTATCATCATTGTTGTTGTGTTTATTATTAAATCATTTACATGTTGCTTTGCTCTTGTTTTAGGATTTATCTCCTTTACTGGGTTAAGCAAGGTGAAGGGGCTTCTTTTATAGTCAGTATTTTGGGTTTTACTTCCGGTAACCTGGCGAGTGATGCGAGGTTATCTATACACTGACATTGATTGCTTAATGGTTCCTTACACCCATTCCACCAACACACAATGCAAATATGCAAAACGATATAATTTTCCACATACAAGAGGACAATTTATCTAAAATTCAATAAAAAATTGCAATTTCTCTATAAAGAACCTCAACAAGTTTTCGTGATAGGAGGAAGTAAAATATTTAGGTAAAGAAGATGCTTTGACGGCAGATTGTGTAATGAGATAGCACAGTGATTCCCAACCAAGGAAAGATGTGGCATTTTGGAGTCCCATTTGCATTAGATGTTTCTGTGGAGTGCTGGTAAAAATGACATGTCAGTGTGAAAATTATTATTTAGTTAGTTTTGCATTCATTTACTTTTGTACCTCGGATTGTGCTTACGACATAAAACATCATACCAAAACTTCTGTTTGTTTTCCACAGTGTTGCATATTATTCATTGGCAGGAAGACGCAAGAATAAAACGGTTGGGAACCACTGAATTAGTGCAATATGTAGACGATGTGTGGAACAGTGAATTGATAATAAGATGGCAAGTGTTATGAAGATGGTTGACTAGCACGATCATGCTAAGTTATTTCATTGGAAGTAATTATTCAAATATTGAACTGAGAGGTGGACAACGGCGAAGGTTGCAGCGTTCACTGGGAAAGCTCTTAATAAACAAGAGTTCAATCCTCTGTAATTAGAAAATGGGTGGTTAGGAATCGACCAAATAGCTTTGTTGGCCGGTTGTGACCTTGGGAATGGCAATTGATGCGAACATTTTTTAGTTCATTCATATTTTACTTGGTATGATATAGCAGCCAATAAAACAAATCATGACACAAGAATAGGCCAAGATGGCAAAACGAACAGTCCTTGAAAGTCATTTTAATGACAACAGATACATCAGTCAAGCGTAAGCAAGATTAGAATAATATTCATTCACTAAATTAAAATTTTAAATAAAATGAAATAAAGCCAGTTATCTGACGAGCGCCTAAGTAATAGTTACCTTTGACCCTATGTACACCCACCTGAAAAACACGGAAAAACCCTCCGCCTTGTACAACTTCATTGCACAGTCCATCATCCCGTTATATTTACAGGGTTTCCCTCCAGCCCCATCTGCTTGTATGTGGGACTTGATAGCGTCGGCAGGGTAAGTGCTGGCCCATGAAGCCATCCCTGCAAACCCCCCGGCGAGCAGCATCTTTCCAACCCCTTCTGATGTATAAGTCTCGTTCTTGTTTACCTTGGGGAGGTGGGGGTAAGTTAGGGGGTGGGCGTAAATTAACCCAAAGGGGGGAAATTCAAATTGAAAGGTTGGGGTTGATTTAAATTGGGGAGGTTGGGGGGTAATTCAAATTGGGGGGAAATTTAAATTGGGGTGTTGGAGGGGTGAGTTAAATTGGGAAGGTTGGGCGTAATTTAAATTGGTGCGGGGGTATCTTTAATTTAGGAGTTAAGGATATTTAAATAGCCGCAAACAAATCGACACTTTACATATATTGACAATCTAATATAACCCCTTCCCACCACAACTTAAACACAACTCACAACGAAAACTGTTGAAGTGAGAACGTCATACGTCGCGAAGTAACACCCAAATGCTGGGGTTTCTCGGATGAGGGTGACAACCAGCCCTCTATAACAACCCCGTATCCCGTTACTTTGGTAAGTTTTTCTCAGAACGTCGAGCGGCCCTTTATACACGACCTGTAAAAGATGGTTTTATAACTTAGTGTAGGACGAGTAGATTTTTATGCAGGTACAAATAATAATTATGATAAACAACCAACCTTATCATGAGCTTTCCTTGTCCCAATTCCTTGTACTTGCATCTGGGTTTTTGCTAGCTCCATTGGGGCACACACCACCGACTGGACAGCCCCCGCGAAAGCCCCACTTACAAAATGGGTAAACGTGGTCTCCCTCCCCAAGGCTTTTATTGTCTGAGCTTCAACTCCAAAAACGATTGCGTTGATCAAACTTACCCCTATTATGGGTGATGTCATTCCTTTGAACAACCCATAAACCTGGGTGGACATTTATTAAGGGTTAAAGTCATTAAAACTGATATCCACAAAATAAAAATCACTGGGAGCCACAAAACAAATAATATTTTCGCAATAAAATGAAAACAACATTATGTGAGATAAAAACGTGTATGTTCTTCTGTTTTTTTTCAAATATGCATATGTTTTAAACTTATTAAGCATTAGCTACAAAAGCACTCAAAATTAATAAGCTGTATCAGAACTTCAGAAGCATACGGCTTAGAAAACACGTTTGCCGACTCATGCACTAAACTAAGCTTTATTGCTCTTAATGTAATCTCCACTAACTAGCATGCAGATATAAAACAAGCAACTAAATCCACAAGGAACTTACACTTTCCTTCTGAGAAATTGAGACGAAGCAATGCCATACGCCCCTGTACTTCCCCCCTTGCGTTTGTAGTCGTACCTGTGGTAATTGGGTGAGATTGGGGGTATTAGTACACCATGATTAACATTAAGACCAGGAGCGCAAGCTAAAGATCTTTTTAAGCATACTGCATCGTTTTGATTAAATAAATTTGCAGCACCACGGTTTGAAACTACACAAAAATATAAAAAAAATTGAAGGGAAAACTGTACTAAAATAAAGATTTAGGGGTTAGGGTTAAGCTTTGGGGTTAAGGTTAGGATTTGGGCAGAGTTAGAATTAGTTAGTTTTATTAAGTTGTATTCTTTTCTTTTCCTTACTTTTAGGCTGGATTCTAACTAAAATGACAAAAAAGTTTTAGCCAGTCGATTCACCGTTTTTTTTAATAGCACCGTCTCTTATGCAGTGATTCACACTAGAGCGATTTTGAAACGACATGTTGTCGCCTGTACAGCTTTACAACAATGCTTTTTTTAACTAATGTAACTAAATATTATTTGCTGGTTTTATAATTAAACTCAACTACTGAATTTAACCAACTTTACCTTGATTGTGTCCAGGGGTTGTCCAACAAAAACTCCAGCAATTCCTAAGAATATTGTATTTTATTAAATGTTTAATTCTAACTATTCACAATAAAATTCACATAACAATAGATTTAGGTTATAAAACAAGTAAAATAACTTTTAAAAATACTCAAAGCTTGGCTGTATATGCTGGAATGAATGTTTCGGTGATGGTAAAATAATACACTATCGGCTGATTATCTTGAATAAAAACACTGTTTAGCTTGTGAAACAAACAGGAAAAATAAAGTGGACAAGACATGATTTACTGGATGCCACATGTATAATGGTGTTGTGAAAGATATGAATAGGGAAGGAAAGAGGGAAGGAGGGTTTAAAAAAAATGTATAAACTAAATCTAACCTTTTTCCTAACACCAATCTCAACCCAAACAATTCCAGCCCTAAAAGAACTCTATCACTATAATCAGGCGCGCCGAACATACGAAAAGCCAGGGCATGCGAGGGTTGAGAGAAAATCATTTCGCGCCCGGCGCGCCAAAACATTTTTTAACATTAAATTGCCCTAGAATGCATCTCTTTGACATTTCAAACTAGGCTCTTTACGTTTAAAAATTTCGAGCTGGTACCGATTCGGCATGATTAGTAAAAATTTTATTAAATAATTTGGAGCCCTCGCGTTCGTCGCGCCGATTGCAATAAAATCTCCAGCTAAAAACAAAATAGATTAAGTAAATAAATTGTATAAACTTCTCTTGTTTTGCAATGTTGACTTTAGACTTCAACTGATATTTACGTTAATGTATCTTTCATTGCCACAAAAAGCGATGCGATGATGCAAGTTGTTTTCCGAGCTCTCGCTTTAAAAAATGTTCGGACGTCTTCGCACGAATAGATGCGCTTTCGGTAAGGAGAAACGCACTACACGTATTAGGTGCTTTAGTATTATGAGTTTCTTTAGACTCCTATTTAGAATATAAGATATTATAGTTGCCAGTGGTTGTTGAACGCCTCTTTATTAAGCTTGTGTAAATGTTTATAGCCCATCCAATCCTATAAAAATTCCTTAGATTCCGGTTAGTTATAATCGTCCGGTTTGCAGCCAAAGGAGTTAAAAAATAATTTAATCATCCCGACGTAAACCATTCGACTTTCCTTACTTGCGGTAAAACAATGGGTAAAACAAATTTTATATTCCAAATGTGTATGTGCGCGTCTGGGAAATCAAATGATCTCGGCAATTAAGGACGTATCTAAAAAGTAGTTTAAAATCAATTTGGTTAGGGCAGGCATAGATTCAACAGGGCATTTCGTAGCGGGGATCTAATTAATCCATCTGTAAAACTAAATCATGCAAACAACAATAAATCACATTGTTAATCCTAAAAATTTTAATTGTGTAAAATGCGTAAAATAAGTTTTAACTCAATTTTCGATTTATATTTTTAATTGATAACAGACTGTTTATACTAAAAAAAACATTATATTACTCTCTCTTATCATTAGCGTGCGCTTCGAGCGTTCGCACGAGTCATCAAAAAGGTACACGCGTCTACTCATTTCGGCCAGGTGCAAGTTGGACCAAGGCCAAACAATCCTCCTACTTACATGCTACGCCGAAGATTGCTTAATAAATTAGGTTAAAAGAAACGGATTAGCTTTTCTAAATGTCATTAATACACTCGCTACCGAATATAAAACTTATGCTTGGAAGTTGGAATATATCTTTAAATACCTTATAAAAGTGCCTGGTTGTTTCTTAAGTTGTTGTTTCATTGACGCCCCTGTATAATCACAGCAAAGGTGCGACCAAATATATACGCAAAATATATATTATACGTTTTACCACAAACCGTATAAAAAATTCAAATTTTATATGTTTTAAGCTTTAGCTGAAGCTTAATCTGTGCAGTTAAGTAGCGTAAATAACAGTTTATTCGATTTATAGCTGAGAAGTAAAACTATATTTCTCTCATAGTTCGGCACTGCACTAGGTATTACCGAGAAGTAAAACTATATTTCTCTCATAGTTCGGCACTGCACTAGGTATTACCGTGTATGTACTAATGTAGACACAAAAAACGCATTGTTCTCCCATCGCCGACGCTTGTATGTCTTGCGTCTAGTTGAGTTGTAATAGAGACAAGCAATTAATGTAGACGATCTGATGATCGAAACGGGTAAAAATCAGGTGATGCTGCATACCCTGGCAAAATGCCAGGGTCGGCTGGCGTACTCTGCATACCCGCGTTCGGCGCCAATGACTATAATGTTTATAGTATTAAGTAGTTTCTATCCTATCATATTTCCCTTATTTATTTTCCACCAAACTCACCTCCAAGACAGCCAGAGAAATATTCAATGAGGAACCTAACCATTCCTACAGTAACATTGTCGCAATATCTGCATGAGAATAAGTTTATGTAAGATTTAATTTATTTTTATAATAAATCGCATTTTTTACGCATTCTATAATTTAATTTTTTGTTAAACCTTGTTCTTGAGTTGGTTACTTATGTTTGAAGCGAGGGGGGGGGCAATGTTTAAAAAATTGTACTAAAACGCTAGTTTAGTTTTGTGGTACTTAACGACAACATAAGCAATCTAATCATAAATATTTATTCAAAAGTTTTGCGTTTTTAATTCACCTCCCCATTTTTTTAAACAATTTCCCTAAATCTTTTTTATGGACACTGTTATCCAGGAAACTACATGCATGCGCATTAAGCCAGCTGGAACCCCTTTCATGGAACACCAATCGATC
>CH003413.1:0-13527 GCA_000149265.1 Ciona savignyi | reverse complement strand
TGACTGTGCTTATCTATATAACAGAAAACAATATATTCAGCAGTATTTAACACTTTAAAATCTAAATTAACGCAAAGCTATATACCCAACCACCACATATACATAGGTAAAATGATAAATAACTGAATATTCAGGTTAAATATAGCAGATTAATACAAAGTTACAACCTAAAGAAAAGAAGACATTAACATCGTGCATTTTAAGTTTAACCTTACAAATGTGTTTTAGATTAAACTAACCAACAAGAGAAAAATAATTTCATTCACTTATATTTAAAATCGTAAAAGTTTTCATGTTTATTGCTTATTTAGTGTTTTACAACAGCTTTAAGTGTGTTATGCTATAAATATAACGGTTAACTGTAACAACCTTGTACAAATCGCATTAAATACTTGGACAATGATTCACTATGACGTAACGTGACGTCACAAACCGGTCGATCAACATTAAACCCATTTGCTTGATTAATGCAACACAGTGTTTACGTAAAGAAAACGAAAAATCCCAAAAAAGACCGGTTTTATAATAAAACTGTAAACTAAAGAGACATATTATGCTTTAAAACTAATAAGTTTTGGGATTTTGTTTGTTTTTATTTAAATATGGGTTGTTTTAAGGAATTTTGGTGGGTTTTGGAAATCTACTCGGAAACACTGGAAATAGACGGTCGCGAAACGATTAAAATAATTTCATTTTCACGGAAACTAGATCGGCATAAACTAATTTCACACAAATTCGCCGATATAAATCGTATCTCACAAACCAAATTAGCAATTTGCTACCAAAAACGAATCCTCACAGTAGGGTGGAAGGCGCTCTGGTACAGTTGCACAGCGATATCGCGTCGTTTGAAGCGAATTCTAGTTTTTACTGAGTACAAGATGACGTGACAATGGAAGTACAATAGTCGCGAATTAGGTAAAAGAATACCGCGTATTCGCAGTCAAACAGCTGGAAATATGTTTTTAGCGAAATCAGAACTTTAAAAATGTAGATTTTGCTGAAGTTTTTCAGGAACCAGTTTTGACCGGTTGAAACCAGTTACAAGTCGGACAGGGCAGCTGTTTAATTGAACGCGAAACGATTTAAGAAGATTTTCGGATTCGATTAGAAAAGGTGTGACCGTATTTTTTACAGGAATTAAAAAATAGAAAAATGTTTTTTTAGCTTCGCTAAGAAAGTAGGTGGCTTGCTGAGCATATTTATATGGAATCGATTTCTTAATAAAAACTTCGCTTAAATGCAGCTTATAGGACGGACGTGTGGCCGAATGGTTAACGCGACTGATACAAATAAACATAAAAAATGGACCTGGGATTGAAACTGAGGTTAAAAAGATCAGGCGGTCGGCGTTGTAAATTCGCCTCTGTTAGATTTCGGTCACGACTTGCCAAATATTTCGTCGAAAATCGAAACTTCGGGAAGAATCTTGTGATTTCGCCGTTTTGCTGACGTCAGCAAATACCACGGGAAGAGCGTGGTCTCAAGAAACGCTCGAAAACGATGGAATTATTCAATTTTTCCAACCCTTGCCGCGTGGATATTTATAGAATAAAGCAATATCTCCTGTATTTTAAGGCGATGTACGATTGTTTAATTCGGGTTCGGGTTACTTTGGTCAATTTTGTGCAGAACGAAGTAACATTTTCTACATTTTACAGGTTCGTTTGTACATTTATGTTCGTTTGTTTTATTCGGTTCTAGTTTTGCTGATTTGGTGGCGCGCATGACGAGTTGATTTCGGCAAGTATTTTGCGTCATAAAATCGCCCCCCAGATAACCTCGTGGGTAATACCCTCCGACGGGGGAATCACCCGTTTAAAACGATCTCCATAGGAATATCATTGCCAAGAATTCCCACTGTTTTTTTATTTTTTTTATACTGAGCCAAGTTTCGAACCCATGATGGGCTTGTCACCAGGACCGTTTTTAAACGAAATATCAAATACAGGCCACGAAACATCAAATATAGGCCACAAAATCTTACCTTGCAATCCTTGCTCGGAGGAGAGAAGTTCAAAGAGCGACTCATTTCCACTAGGTGTCGCTCGTGTCGGGACTTCCCCTAACCCACCAGCAAATCCTGAATCGTTCAAATCAATTGCTGATTGGCTGCTGCTTGTCACGTGACCACCACTTGATTGCGTCATCGACTGCGTCATCGAAAAAAGTTCCTGAAGTGATGACGTAGGAAAGTCCGATTTTCCCCGTTCGGGGATTTCCCCAGAATTATTCAGCAAATCGAACTCCATGAAAGAGTCTTTGTCGTCGTCACAATCGAGCACTATTCCGTCATCATCGTCGTCGTCGTCATAATCGTCTACGTCATCACCTACGTCATCAACGAAAAATTCATCATTCTTTCCATTGTTTTCCCATTGTTCCAACGTAATTTCCGGTTGATGACGTAATCCGCCACCTGATGACGTAAATTCACTTCCGGTTTGCATACCTACGATCCTGCAAGGTAATGAAGTCATTAGAAACGTCATAATGACATTTATGTAAAGCGCTGAGCGCGAAAACTTCATCGAACTAATGAATCACAATGTCCATTATGACGCAAAATGGCGTCGAATCTGGCATCGACGTTAAGCGAATTACGCAAATTACAATTCCACCTCAGTTCCAACTATTCGAATTAATATTTTTAAACATTTTATAAAATATTCAAAAACTCGCGAAAAACAACAAATTTGTGTAAAAATTCAAATTTATTTTTTTTAAATCCGAAAATTCCTGAATTTGAAACCGGAAAGAAAATATATTTTGATGCGAAAGTTTAAACTCGTTGGCACCCAGACGTACGGTCGCCTATTTCATTATTCATTGATAACTTGGGAAATTTAGGTTTTGGTTAATATTTTGTTCCTGTATTTTCGTTCATCCGGCCGTAGCTATTACATTATTTATCGGCGGAACCGATAAGACGGCGGCGACCATTTTCGACGCGACGCTCTCGATTTAAAGATATAAAATATCGCGAAATTTATACAGTGATCCTGGGTTCGAATCCAGGCCTGGTATAAACAGGTCTAGTGGAGAATCCAGTGATCCTGGGTTCGAAACCAGGCCTGGTATAAACAGACCTAGTGGAGGATCCAGTGATCCTGGGTTCGAAACCAGGCCTGGTATAAACAGGTCTAGTGGAGAATCCAGTGATCCTGGGTTCGAAACCAGGCCTGGTATAAACAGACCTAGTGGAGGATCTAGTGATCATGGGTTCGATACCAGGCCTGGTATAAACAGGTCTAGTGGAGAATCCAGTGATCCTGGGTTCGAAACCAGGCCTGGTATAAACAGACCTAGTGGAGGATCCAGTGATCCTGGGTTCGAATCCAGGCCTGGTATAAACAGGTCTAGTGGAGAATCCAGTGATCCTGGGTTCGAAACCAGGCCTGGTATAAACAGACCTAGTGGAGGATCCAGTGATCCTGGGTTCGAAACCAGGCCTGGTATAAACAGACCTAGTGGAGGATCCAGTGATCCTGGGCTCGAAACCAGGCCTGGTATAAACGGACCTAGTGGAGGATCCAGTGATCCTGGGTTCGAAACCAGGCCTGGTATAAACGGACCTAGTGGAGGATCCAGTGATCCTGGGTTCGAAACCAGGCCTGGTATAATCAGACCTAGTGGAGGATCCAGTGACCCTGGGTTCGAAACCAGGCCTGGTATAAACAGACCTAGTGGAGGATCCAGTGATCCTGGGTTCGAAACCAGGCCTGGTATAAACAGACCTAGTGGAGGATCCAGTGATCCTGGGTTCGAAACCAGTCCTGGTATAAACAGACCTAGTGGAGGATCCAGTGATCCTGGGTTCGAATCCAGGCCTGGTATAAACGGACCTAGTAAAGGATCCAGTGATCCTGGGTTCGAAACCAGGCCTGGTATAAACGGACCTAGTGGAGAATCCAGTGATCGTGGGTTCGAAACTTCTAGCAAACAAACAAAATATTCTGTGAATATTAAAACAAATATTTAAAATCAATTCCTACACTTAACACCGGATCGGTGATCTTATGATGAATAATACATAGCGCTACAATGAACCAATGATACGCTTCTTATAAAGTGGAATATGTCGGACGGAAATCTCAACCATTCAATACATTTACACATTGAAAGCCTCTAAAATGAAACTTAAAAATTCGAAATCGTAAAATCACCCTGGTAAAATCGACTTAATTATTTTTATTTTCGTTTTTTTTATCAAATGAGTAAAAACCGTGATTTTAAGACTATACTATTTTTATTTTCGTTTTTTTATCAAATTTGTGAAAACTGTGATTGATTTGCTACTAACTTCGATTTGATGTTTAAATCTCGAAATAAATCGGTCGCGTTGACCATTCGGTCACAATACCGGGCAACTGGTTACGTCATATACGGAAATAAAGATTAGAACAAAGCGTTAAACGCGATTATCGAAAAAAAAGATTAGGAAACACAACGTACTACGTCATAATGGGTGGGATGTGACGTAATTTATCAGAATATTTTTAAAATTTTAACAAAATTTCCGTTTTTTTATTTTATCAAATTCAATCGACGAAACAATTGAGACAAATTTTCGCGAAATTTTGATATTTCTTATTTATGATGTCACACTTAATCCTGTATCGTTTCTATTGTGACATCATAAGGCGAATTCGACGGAAACAAAAGTTTCCGGGAAACTTGAATATTTAATTTCGAAAAGATGGAAATCGCGTTTTATTGTAATAGATAATAGTGGAACTGTGACATCATAATTGCAACTTTTCGCGGCAATGGGATAATGACGTGACAATAGGTGATCGCGATGAATTAAATAAAATTTTCAACCGCGAAATAGGATTTGAATATTTCGACCGAATAAGTTGAGAAGTAAATAGGTGAGAATTGCATTAGGCGGTCGCGTATGGCCGTATATATATGTGGGGATGGGGGGAGGGGGGTATATATATATATTTATATATATTTTTTTATTCACAAAATTTGTATAGAATGGGGTGAATCGGGGTCGCTAACTTATTGCTTTGCTGACACTTTCAAACAAAACTAATTTTTTTGTTCATATATATAAATGGGGAGGGGGGGGGTATATTTATATAAACAAAGTTTACAACCGCACCATATATTAACCAGAATATGGCCGATATATATATGGGTGGTCACGTATAGTTGTATTGACATAATATTCCGACGGAAAAAATACCTCCCCCCCAAAAAAACACAATATTCTTGTTTTTACAAGTTCTCTGCTACTTTACGCAACAAATAAACGATTGAATGAAACGCCTGTTCTATTCTGGAATTATAGATCTTTTTAAATTGAAGTAGTTTAGCTACTGCCTCTTTTGCAATTACCTTGCTTTTGTTCTTATTTCTGCGTTTTTGCTTAAAAATATTAATAAACTAAAATAAAAACGCGTGAATTCTTTTATACGTCATATCCGTCGCTAAACTTGTACTGACCATGCGAATTAAACTGACCAATCAAACTCCTGGTTATAAACTGACCACAGCACCCAAGAAAACGTCATAATGGGGACTATGACCAAATGTCATTGTCGAGGCTGCTTAAAACGAGAGAACGAACGAAGAAGGCGATTCGAGAGAATCATCAGCCATCTGTTGGACTGCTGAAGAAAATTTAAGAAAAGTCGATTTTAAAATAAATAAAAACGAGAAAATATGAATAATTTGATGTTTAAAATATCAAGAGTTTATAGATTTAAAAAGAAACAGATATTAATGTTAATATCTCAAAACAATAGTGATTATAGAGGTAAATATATTTAAGTTGCAATAATATCTTCGATAAATCGGCGTTTTGGGCAACTATTTAAAGGGGATTTACGTTGAAAATTAGAAACAAAGCGTTTTACCACATAATGTACGAAACAAGCAGAATATTGGGACCCAACCCCCCAACCCCCCAACCCACACACCTGGAATTAAACATTCAAACGCACAGCGTCGCGCGATGTCTAAAATTAAAATTTCAAGAATCGCGATTATGACGCCATAAGTTCCATTGTTTTGAGACATTTAACATAGATATGCAGATATAACTAGGCTATTGTGACGTCATTATGAGCTTTATATATAGGTTCGTTTTATTCTTCATTTTCAAATTTGAAGGAGTCTTTATTTACGTCACAATGCCATTCGCGCGACAGATTCTAAATATTTAATTCGCCGCGACTCATATTATGACGTAAACAATACCAAACAATCGAACACGGAAAGATTCGATTATTCGCTCATTTTACGCTTTATCACGTCACACCCAAAGTAACCAGTTTACACGTCACGGGGTATTATGACATCACGAAACAATACCATGTTAATATGACGTAAAAATATTTTAAATTCTTTAAAAATAAAAATCGACTGTTTTTTTTATTATATTTTAATAAAATCGACTGTTTTTAATAAAATATCGACTGTTTTTTTATATTTTAATTAAATTTTAAACGCCTGCCCCATCCAATCACCGTTAAAAATTAAAACGGTTTCAGGTGTTTCAAAAAATCATAAAAAATCTCATTTTTATCTTCGGCCGTCCATCAACGCGAGATGTTATCTTCGAGCTCTGACCGTCGGCGTCGCGCAGTCTGTGCGACGTCATAAGAGCAAGATCATGTTTCGTGAAAAAGTGGTTTCGTTACATAAAGCGGTTCGCGCGATTGTAATAATCGAAGTATCAGTGGGGGGGGGGGGTGGAAGATTGTCCCGAATTATCTATCAGTTCCATTAACACGTGTTGTATATGTATGTTTGATTTGGTAAGGTTCTCGATTTTACACTGATATATTCATATTTGGAGTACGGGTTAGGGATAGGATATTCATGTTTATTCTCGTGAATGGGAACACCAAGGGGGTTACCACACGGGCAACGTCGGGTTAGATCGACCTCGCGCCCACCGTCGGGTATGACGGACGCTATCCTGCAGTGTGTTGTGTCCCATTGATAGACACGTTCCTTCAATTTGGCTCACAAACCCATTGATGGGGATATAACGTGCATCAAGCTCACAGACAAACATACTATTACGTTCGTATGGCCGAATGGTTAACGCGACCGATACATGTACATGCCTATATAATTAAATCGGTCATAGTGAAATGCCCATCCTGGCTTCGAAACTAGCCCCAGTAAGTTAAGTAAATTTTGTCGACTACCGTAACAATGTAAATTATGACGTCAATTTCACGGGTTAATTGACGTAACCCCTGCTAAGTGGCCGAGAGTGATTACGTCACACCTACCACGTGTCATCAATCATCGCTAGAACGAAGAAGTGAAATTGTTGAGATTTCTCACATTTTGATGGAAACGAAGCATAAACTGCAACCAAAATATTTAGTCAGGAATTCGTTACAAATGTCGTTAATTGGGCGCTTATATTGTACATAGATGACCATAATATAACACACTTGGTGTATATTATTATATTTGGACGGCTGATATTTAGAAATTCTTAACTTTTGGAGAAGGTTGTAAAAATTTGCATTTTTTAGACAAAACTGTGGTGTCAACTTCGTTAGTATTGGAAAGAAGAGAAATATAGGGGATTATACTAATTACTAAACACCCTAACCAATCATCGTGAATGGAAAAAACCATGGGGGTTAACACACAGGCAATCGTCAGGTCACCTCACGCCCACTGTCGAGTTACCAGAGCTATTGCAGTGTGTTGTATATGATAGACACGTTCCTTCAATTTGGTAGAACCCATTAATCCGCTGGGTTCAGACAATGTATATGAAGTGCCTTGTTCAAGGTTAGCTGGGTATTAAAGTGTGTTATATATAAGTAAGACAATCCTACTGTTTTAGTACAACCCAATACAATTCTAACCCACATATGAACACATTGAATTTTCAAACTGCTTTACGTGCATAAAGCACAAGCGCCCACATAAAACCGTTACACACAGAAATATTATTACGTCATAACGTCGTGCGTGACAATGTCGATTTCACGTTCACAACGAAAACCAACCTTAGAAATGTATTATCGCGAACGCTGCAACTTTATGACGTCACAAATTGAAAGAAGGAATAAACAGAAGTTCAACGAATGTTCCAGAATTCGTGTTTGTAACCTGTTTGTGACGTAATCGTATCAGAGGTTGACCCTGCTGACGTATTGTTCCCGAGACACTTGGAATAGTGACGTAACAATACGATGTTTAAGCGAGTGGAAGAAGCGACATCTGTTACGTCATCGACGAAATCACTCATGCGGATGAATCACGTGGTTAGCGATGCTTCTGTAACGTCAGAATGACCAATGTTTTGTTACGTCACTTATCGATTGTTACGTGTTCAGGTAATGACCTCCAATTGACCTTCCACACATATGGTGGAAGTGACGTGTGGGGGAGATGACGTCATTTAATCGTGACGACATCAAATTATTAAAAACACAATTTTGTATATTAGAAAATTAGACTGTTAATTACATTGTGTGGATGGTTGGTTCATTTATATCCTCGTGGGTGGGAAGCCAGGCTTTATCCACGGGTATCGTAAGACACCTCATGCCCACAGTCGAGTTGCTGGAGTTATTACAGTGTGTGTATGGTTGGTTCATTTATATCCTCGTGGGTGGGAAGTCAGGCTTTATCCACGGGTATTGTAAGACACCTCATGCCCACAGTCGAGTTGCTGGAGTTATTACAGTGTGTGGATGGTTGGTTCATTTATATCCTTGTGGGTGAGAAGCCAGGCTTTATCCACGGGTATTGTAAGACACCTCATGCCCACAGTCGAGTTGCTGGAGTTATTACAGTGTGTGGATGGTTGGTTCATTTATATCCTCGTGGGTGGGAAGCCAGGCTTTATCCACGGGTATCGTAAGACACCTCATGTCCACAGTCGAGTTGCTGGAGTTATTACAGTGTGTGGATGGTTGGTTCATTTATATCCTCGTGGGTGGGAAGCCAGGCTTTATCCACGGGTATCGTAAGACACCTCATGTCCACAGTCGAGTTGCTGGAGTTATTACAGTGTGTGGATGGTTGGTTCATTTATATCCTCGTGGGTGGGAAGCCAGGCTTTATCCACGGGTATCGTAAGACACCTCATGCCCACAGTCGAGTTGCTGGAGTTATTACAGTGTGTGGATGGTTGGTTCATTTATATCCTTGTGGGTGAGAAGCCAGGCTTTATCCACGGGTATTGTAAGACACCTCATGCCCACAGTCGAGTTGCTGGAGCTATTACAGTGTGTGGATGGTTGGTTCATTTATATCCTCGTGGGTGGGAAGCCAGGCTTTATCCACGGGTATCGTAAGACACCTCATGCCCACAGTCGAGTTGCTGGAGTTATTACAGTGTGTGGATGGTTGGTTCATTTATATCCTTGTGGGTGAGAAGCCAGGCTTTATCCACGGGTATTGTAAGACACCTCATGCCCACAGTCGAGTTGCTGGAGCTATTACAGTGTGTGGATGGTTGGTTCATTTATATCCTCGTGGATGGGAAGCCAGGCTTTATCCACGGGTATCGTAAGACACCTCATGCCCACAGTCGAGTTGCTGGAGCTATTACAGTGTGTGGATGGTTGGTTCATTTATATCCTCGTGGATGGGAAGCCAGGCTTTATCCACGGGTATCGTAAGACACCTCATGCCCACAGTCGAGTTGCTGGAGCTATTACAGTGTGTAGATGGTTGGTTCATTTATATCCTCGTGGATGGGAAGCCAGGCTTTATCCACGGGTATCGTAAGACACCTCATGCCCACAGTCGAGTTGCTGAAGCTATTACAGTGTGTGGATGGTTGGTTCATTTATATCCTCGTGGATGGGAAGCCAAGCTTTATCCACGGGTATCGTAAGACACCTCATGCCCACAGTCGAGTTGCTGGAGCTATTACAGTGTGTGGATGGTTGGTTCATTTATATCCTCATGGGTGGGAAGCCAGGCTTTATCCACGGGTATCGTAAGACACCTCATGCCCACAGTCGAGTTGCTGGAGCTATTACAGTGTGTGGATGGTTGGTTCATTTATATCCTCGTGGATGGGAAGCCAGGCTTTATCCACGGGTATCGTAAGACACCTCATGCCCACAGTCGAGTAGCTGGAGCTATTACAGTGGTGTGGATGGTTGGTTCATTTATATCCTCGTGGGTGGGAAGCCAAGCTTTATCCATGGGTATCGTAAGACACCTCATGCCCACAGTCGAGTTGCTGGAGTTATTACAGTGTGTGGATGGTTGGTTCATTTATATCCTCGTGGGTGGGAAGCCAGGCTTTATCCACAGGTATCGTAAGACACCTCATGCCCACAGTCGAGTAGCTGGAGTTATTACAGTGTGTGGATGGTTGGTTCGTTTATATCCTCGTGGGTGGGAAGCCAGGCTTTATCCACGGGTATCGTAAGACACCTCATGCCCACAGTCGAGTAGCTGGAGTTATTACAGTGTGTGGATGGTTGGTTCATTTATATCCTCGTGGGTGGGAAGCCAGGCTTTATCCACGGGTATCGTAAGACACTTCATGCCCACAGTCGAGTTGCTGGAGCTATTACAGTGTGTGGATGGTTGGTTCGTTTATATCCTCGTGGGTGGGAAGCCAGGCTTTATCCACGGGTATCGTAAGACACCTCATGCTCGCAGTCGAGTTGCTGGAGCTATTACAGTGTGTGGATGGTTGGTTCGTTTATATCCTCGTGGGTGGGAAGCCAGGTTTTATCCACGGATATCGTAAGACACCTCATACCCACAGTCGAGTTGCTGGAGGTATTACAGTGTGTGGATGGTTGGTACATTTATATCCTCGTAGATGTTATTACTTGGATGGGTGACCAAGGTAATTTTAAACATGAATCATCCTAAGGAAATTTTAAAAGTAAGTTTCTATGTTTTTCATTTGTCACATGTTTTCAATCTCGGTATTAATATTAAGGTAAAGGAGCAAAAAATCTTTTGTATTCATATCTTTTTAGCAAATTATGATGAAAATTCATCTCGAAAAGTTTTCTGGATAACTAAACCGCCCATGCCCGTGTGGTAACACTCCTTGCGTTTTCCCAACCACGAGGAAAACCACGGATAATCAAGCTTGAACTGAGCAACATTTGAATATAAGTAAAGGTACTATCTTACCGCGCTGAGTCTCGAACTAGAAATAGCTAACACCGTTTTTATACATCATCCACCAAATTGAAGGAACGTGTCAATCATACACAACACACTGCAATAGCTCCGGTAACCCAACGATGGGCGCGAGGTGATCTGACGATTACCCGTGTGTTAACCCCCTTGGTTTTCCCATCCGCGTGGATAAACATGAATATCATATCCTACCTTTATTTTGTCTTTTTAATATTTTTTACCGACACAAGTTTCGAACCCAGGTTGGGGGACGTCACTTGAGCAGTTTTTATATCTACGAGTCGGTATCTATCGCGTTAACCATTCGACCACAGAAATAAAATATTTGATAAATATTTAAGTTTATTTCTGTCCATCATATGAAGATACAATAGCAGTGAAAAATTTGACGATCCTGTATTAATCCACCAATATTGCGTTGTAGCATACACCAACCACAAAGGAGCGTGTATTACGTAGTAAAATGAAGTTATTTGCGCCAATTTATCAGTTATACTGGATATAAATATATCTTTTAAGATTTTTCAAACGCTTTTCAAATATATCATCCACGCATTTACCCCACCCCTTCCAATCCTCAAAAGGATGTGGAATACCAAGTTAAGTGAACAGATAAATGTCCTAGAGATTTCCACATCAAGTCTTCGCCATTAGAGTTGTAAACTTTTGATGGTCAGCTATGTCTTCACTTGACGGGTGCCACAGATTAGCTACAACCCTCTCCACCGCCGAGGAATATACGGTGTGTGATGGAATCATTGAAAGTCGGTAGGACTGGAATAAATGGGGTTGGTGATTCACCTCATGCTCACAGTCGAGCACAGTAATACACCTCATGCCCACAGTCGAACACAGTAATACACCTCATGCCCACAGTCGAGCACAGTAATACACCTCATGCCCACAGTCGAGCACAGTAATACACCTCATGTCCACAGTCGAGCACAGTAATACACCTCATGCCCACAGTCGAGCACAGTAATACACCTCATGACCACAGTCGAGCACAGTAATACACCTCATGCCCACAGTCGAACACAGTAATACACCTCATGCCCACATTCGAGCACGGTAATACACCTCATGCCCACAGTCGAGCACAGTACTACACCTCATGCCCACAGTCGGTGCACAGTAATACACCTCATCTCCACAGTCGAGCACAGTAATACACCTTATGCCCACATTCGAGCACAGTAATACACCTCATGCCCACAGTCGAGCACAGTAATACACCTCATCTCCACAGTCGAGCACAGTAATACACCTCATGCCCACATTCGAGCACAGTAATACACCTCATGCCCACAGTCGAGCACAGTAATACACCTCATCTCCACAGTCGAGCACAGTAATACACCTCATGCCCACATTCGAGCACGGTAATACACCTCATGCCCACAGTCGAGCACAGTACTACACCTCATGCCCACAGTCGAGCACAGTAATACACCTTATGCCCACAATCGAGCACAGTAATTCACCTCATGCCCACAGTTGAGCACAGTATTACACCTCATGCCCACAGTCGAGCTCAGTAATACACCTCATGCCCACAGTCGAGCACAGTAATACACCTTATGCCCACAGTCGAGCACAGTAATACACCTTATGCCCACAATCGAGCACAGTAATTCACCTCATGCCCACAGTTGAGCACAGTATTACACCTCATGTCCACAGTCGAGCACAGTATTACACCTCATGTCCACAGTCGAGCACAGTAATACATCTCATGCCCACAGTCGAGCACAGTAATTCACCTCATGCCCACAGTTGAGCACAGTGATACACTTCATGTCCACAGTCGAGCACAGTAATACATCTCATGCCCACAGTCGAGCACAGTAATACACCTCATGCCCACAGTCGAGCACAGTAATTCACCTCATGCCCACAGTTGAGCACAGTATTACACCTCATGTCCACAGTCGAGCACAGTAATACATCTCATGCCCACAGTCGAGCACAGTAATACACCTCATGCCCACAGTCGAGCACAGTAATACACCTCATGCCCACAGTCGAGCACAGTAATACACCTCATGCACACAGTCGAGCACAGTAATACACCTTATGCCCACAGTCGAGCACAGTAATACACCTTATGCCCACAATCGAGCACAGTAATACACCTCATGCCCACAGTCGAGCACAGTGATACACATCATGCCCACAGTCGAGCACAGTAATACACCTCATGCCCACAGTCGAGCACAGTGATACACATCATGCCCAAAGTCGAGCACAGTGATACACCTCATGTCCACAGTCGAGCACAGTAATACACCCCATGTCCACAGTCGAGCACAGTAATACACCTCATGTCCACAGTCAAGCACAGTAATACACCTCATGCACACAGTCGAACACAGTAATATACTCTCATGTAAGCAGTCGAGCACAGTA
>CH003414.1:10909-24256 GCA_000149265.1 Ciona savignyi | reverse complement strand
GGTTGGGCTTGCATCTGCACTGGGTTCTGCATCATCACGGTGGTTCCCCCTGTCACCATCCCCTGTATGTCATAGGTTATATTATGATGTCATTAATACATGTGATATTATGATGTCATCAAACCATGTGATATTATGATGTCATCAATCCATGTGATATTATGATGTCATAAAACCATGGGTTATCATAGGTTATATTATGGAGTGCACAACATGTTTGAGCCACCAATATTTTGAAACTTTTAAATCCCCCGCTGAGTGAACGCTATAATAAGACCACAAGTTAACAACCCATACTTAATATCCATGTTTTCTGAATAAAGTATTCAAGTTATTCCCTTTTTTTCTGTTTGTAGTGCCCTTATGTACATTTCTGTTGGTTATCTACAGCTTTCCTTACAATATAAAGTGAATAATATTTAACATTTTCAACCAAAAGATTAAACTTAATTGAACACTTACTTACTATATATAAAGCGTAAAATGTGACTGATCATTAGTTTCAGTGGAATTTAATAAATGGGAAATTCCCGGCAGGTTTAAGATAGGTTTGGGGAATACCGAACTTTATGTCTACATTTAAGTTCTATATTTTTGATTTTATTTTTTTTGTTTTTAATTCATCTATACGCATAATAGGATTGTATTCACGACTGGTTATGGCCCACTCTATTTTTTAATATTTCCCAGGTACATTGGGTGATTTTTAATTTTAGTTATAATTTTATGATCCTTGTTGTAAACTTTTGAATTTAAAAGGAATTGGAAATAAACCGTTTTAATCCATGCCGAAAAGAGTTATGACCGAAAATGGTGAAAAATATTTTTTTCTAAATTTGGGATTTCCACTTTGGTTTTTGAAAAATTAAAAGTCGTAAGTTTTAACCCGATTTAATAACGTGTTCTACCCAATGACCGGGCGACCGGACATGTCTGTCACCAGCTACAAAGAAAAGTGTAAAATAGAAATGTGTTCCCTTTAGAATCGAAGGGAACACATAATTATGATGTCATCAATCATCGGTTTCAGAGATACTCACGCTGTAGGATTTATTGGCGCAGCAGTTGACAGCGCAGCAATAACCGGAATGCACGATCGTGATAATGAACTGAGCTCCTGCCAGAAACGCCAGGACTGCGTGGATAGCAAGTTCTTTTGTCTGCGATATACAGTGTATGAATTGTTGGTTCATTTATATCCTGGTGGGTGGGAAGCCAGGCTTTATCCACGGGTATCGTAAGACACCTCATGCTCACAGTCGAGTTGCTGGAGCTATTACAGTGTGTGGATGGTTGGTTCATTTATATCCTCATGGGTGGGAAGCCAGGCTTTATCCACGGGTATCGTAAGACACCTCATGCTTACAGTCGAGTTGCTGGAGCTATTACAGTGTGTGGATGGTTGGTTCATTTATATCCTCGTGGGTGGGAAGCCAGGCTTTATCCATGGGTATCGTAAGACAATAACGCAGCTGCAAACTCACCACCAGATCTTTTTCCTCAGGACCCAGGGTAGTAGTGGAACTAAAGCTAAAGAAACCCGGGGTTAGAACTAAGTTTAAAGCGACGGTGGTAAGGCTTTCCAAGAGACACATGATCCCAGATGCAATGGCAGCAAATATTGTCACAACTAACGCTCCAGTGATCTGTGGGAAAATATAGGTTGCAAGATATTATTTGTGGGGGGGGGGGGGACTTACCGGGCAGTTGGATGGATTGCGACCGCTAGCCACTCCAAGGCTTCCAGCCACCAAATACTGTGATGAATTGGTTGTGTTATTTCTGACAATACCATAGGGTTGGATTTATTGAATCAATGTATGTTATTATGAGCCTGTAGCGTACTGCACTGTGTTCTTTGTGCGGGCGACTTTGTAATGAACTCTCTGCGATAATACAACACACGAAAAGACGGTAACAAGAAAAAGGCATTATTAACGCTTCGCTGAACACGTCGCCACATAACCCCCCTCCACAAGCCGACCTAATGAGCATCCGCACTACTTTAAACCATGCGAGCAACACAGTAAAATCAAATGAGGTTTAAACATAAAAACATCTGGGCGAGCAACATAGTTAATCAATAAAACGAATAGGGGGTTTAACTAAACGCCCCGAGCGGGTACACATAGCCGGGGACTCGCGTTGAGGTGTATTTTGCGGTGGCATATTATCATTGTCTGCTTTGCGTGGTCTTCCTCGTCGTGGCGGTTGTGCCACTGTGACCGGTTCTGTCATGTCCAGGTATGCTGGTTTCACCCGATCTATGCTGACCACTTCATGACGTTCTCCTATCTCCAGAGTAAAAGTCTTGTGGCTGCGGCTGAGGACACGGTACGGACCGTTGTACGGTGGCGTCAAAGGTGGACGGTGTTTGTCGTTTCGTAAGAAAACGTACAGACATGTGTCCAAAACTGGTGGTACTCTTGTGGGAACTAGACCATGGCGTGACATAGGTGTTGGAAGTAGTCGACCAACCGTCTCTTTTACTGCTGGTAGTATTTGAGAAGGTAGCGGATCAGCTTGGCTTACACCAAAAAAATCCCCGGGAACTACTAAATTCGCTCCATATACTCAATTCCGCTGAAAGAAGACTTTCAAGTCTTCTTTAGGAGCGGTGCGGATGCCCAGCAGGACCCAGGGAAGTTCGTCCACCCAGTTTGGTCCTGTAAGCCGTGCCATGAGAGCACTCTTCATGTGACGATGAAATCGTTCAACAAGCCCGTTCCCTTGCGCGTGAAATGAGGTCGTGCGATGGAGTTGAATGCCAAGCAACCTGGTAAAAGTCGACCACAGTGCTGAGGTAAATTGTGGACCTCGGTCCGATGAAATGTTGGACGGTACCCCGAAACGAGAAATCCAGTTAAAGGCGAAAGCCCTGGCACACGGTGGTTGTAGTCGCGTCTGTCATCGGAATAGCTTCCGGCCATCTTGTAAAACGATCGACCATTGTAAGCAAATATATATTGCCTTGTTGAGGGTGCCAAGGGGCCAACGATATCAATGTTCACGTGGCTAAAACGTGATTGGCACAGTGGGTATTGCTCAAGCGGAGCGCGCACATGCTGGTGGATTTTGTCTTTCTGGCAGCTAACACATTGTTTTGCCCACAAACCGACCTGTCGATGTAAACCGTGCCAGACAAATTTAGAAGAAATGAGCTTACGTGTTGCCCGGATAGACGGGTGTGACAGATTGTGAACAATATCGAATATTTTCTTCTGCCAGGACTTCGGGATCACAGGACGTGGCGTTCCTGTCGATACATCGCAGAGAATCGTAGTTCCAGACGAATCAAGTTGGATGTCTTTAATTTTCAGGTTCGTGAGCGCTGTGCGATAGGCTTGGACCTCCGGGTCCAGCTGGGCAGCCGCAAGCGATGCGTAATCCATGTCAAGCTGCAATTGCGTGGCATTAATCGAAATGCGAGAGAGGGCGTCAGCAGCTTGATTGCGTTTGCCATCGATGTGACGTACGTCCGTTGTGTACTCTGAGATGGCAGCTAATTGACGTTGTTGTCTCGCTGACCATGGACTTGATGTCTTGAAAAAGGCAAATGTAAGTGGTTTGTGGTCGGTGTAAGCCGTGAAACTGCGACCTTCAAGAAAATAGCGAAAGTGTCGTATCGCTAGGTGCAAGGCGAGTAATTCCCTGTCAAACGCACTGTATTTAAGTTCCGGGGGGACGTAAGCGTTTGCTAAAAAACGCCAGGGGGTCGCCATGCGCCGTCCATAAATTGTTGCAGAACAGCGCCGATGGCGTGCTGCGAGGCATCGGTGGTTAGACCAGTGGGTGCCTGATGCAATGGATGGTGCAGGAGCGTGGCGTTCGCTAAAGCGGCTTTCGCCTCTTCGAAAGCGGAAACCAATGCCTCGTTCCAAACCAGTTTTTTAGGTTTTCCAGACAATGACTCGTAAATAGGAGACATGATACGTGCTGCACAAGGTATAAAGCGGTGGTAGAAATTAATCATACCTGCGAATTGTTGAAGCTCTTTGATCGTCGTTGGGCGGGGAAACAACTGAATGGCTGCCACTTTCTCTGGCAGCGGTCGAGCACCTTGCTGGTTCACTCGGTGTCCCAGAAAATCAATTTGTGAGACTCCGAATTGACACTTGCCTACATTAACAACCAGATCGTGGTCTGCAAGCTGCTGAAAAAGTTGTCGTAAATGGTCTAGGTGTTCGGAGGTTGACTTGCTTGCTACCAGAATATCGTCAAGGTAAACATATACAAAATCTAACGATTGGCAGACGGTGTCCATCAGGCGCTGAAATGTCTGTGCCGCGTTTTTTAATCCGAAAGGCATTCGTACAAATTCATAACACCCGAAGGGCGTAATCACACTGGTCTTCGGAATATCCTCTGGCGCAATGGGAACCTGGTGGTATCCCCGAACCAAATCAATTTTAGAGAAAATGCAAGACCCAGCCAAACGGGCCGAAAAATCTTGAATGTGGGGAATGGCATAGCGATCCGGTTGCGTGGCTGCATTAAGCCGCCTGTAGTCTCCGCATGGTCTCCACTCACCGGAAGATTTAGGAACCATGTGCAGTGGCGATGCCCATGGACTGGACGACCTTCGAATGATTCCCATATTTAACATGTTACGAAACTCGTCCTTGGCCACGGCGAGCTTCTCGGGGTGCAGTCGCCGAGCACGTGAATGTACAGGCGGACCGCTGGTAATAATGTGGTGCTCAACTCCATGCTTGGGTAATGTCGATTGGGAGAAATGAGGCGTTGTAACTGCGGGGAATTCAGCCAGTAACTGGGCATACACAGATTTTCCCGATGAAACAGCGTTGAGACGTGGTGCTGATTGGCACGTCGTGCCGATTGGGGTGCTGGCAAACGTTTCTGTATTGATTAGGCGTCGGCGCTTGATATCCACTAACAAGGCATTTGCCCTTAAGAAATCGGCACCAAGTAGCGGTCGAGATACGTCAGCTAAAACAAATTTCCAATTGAATTTACCGGGGGGTAGATCCAATGATTCCAATCGTGAACCGTATGTACGAATATTGCTGCCATTAGCCGCGAGGAGGTTTTTTCCGGGTTTGTTGGTGCGACGTTCAAGTCCTGTAGGGGGAAGAACGCTGATTTCGGCTCCCGTATCAACCAGCAAATTGCGACCTGACAATCTATCCCAAACGTAGAAAAGGCTGCGTTCTGTGCCGGCCGTCGCAGCAGCTATGGACGGTCGGCTCTGCAGTTTCCCTGAAACGCACAAGGAGGGCGACATTGACGCGCTTTGTTTCCGAAACTACGGTGAAAGAAGCAGATGGCGTCAGTGTCGATTTCTCTGGCTGGTTGTGGGCGAACCCTTCGGCTTTGTACTTTCGAAATGAAGATGTCCACGTCCTCTCGGCCTGCCAATAATAATTCGTCAGCCTGCCTTGCTAAATTGCGATTATCGACAAAATCCTGAGAAGCTAGGACCGTTCTTATGTTGGCAGGCATACGTTCTAAGAATAACTCCCGGAAAAGGAAGCATTCCTTCTCCTTACCCAGCAGGGCCAGCATTTCATCCATGAGTGAGGATGGCATTCGGTCACCCAAAGGCGGCATGTGGAGCAGTCGCTTTGCTCTCTGTGACTGCGTCAGGCAGAAAACACTGATCAATCGCTCTTTGATTGCCTGATACTTTTCTTTTTCGGGCGGATTTTCAAGTAAATCAAGCAGGCGGCATGCCGTACTTTGGTCCAACGCCGCTACGACATGAAAATATTTTGTCTGATCTGCCGAGATGTTCTTTAGAGCAAATTGCGCCTCCGTTTGTTGAAACCATACTCGTGGCTGGCCTGTCCAGAACGTGGGCAGTTTAAGGGCTACGGCGTTTTCCTGTTCTAGGCTCATAATATAATTCATTCAGAAAATAATCGTTTCTGAAACGTCGAGGGTCACCAATGTAGCGTACTGCACTGTGTTCTTTGTGCGGGCGACTTTGTAATGAACTCTCTGCGATAATACAACACACGAAAAGACGGTAACAAGAAAAAGGCATTATTAACGCTTCGCTGAACACGTCGCCACAAGCCGCTATATTTGCTCCCAGGTGAAACATTGGTTGCCACTCACACACTCAACCCACCCAAATAGAACTCCCGATGCTGTAGTAGATATATCCGACAGCAGCTTGTGCAGCCGACGTGGAGTTAGGGATGATGCCAATTGACACGCCACATAATATCACGCTTAGAACCCCAATAAGTATTTGCAGAACCTGGAGATAAAATTAGTTTAGGAGGTTTGGGGATTTTGTGTGTATTTTCCCGTGCACAAAACCCAAAACTCACCCCCAACACTGTATACGGACGCGAATACTTCTGCCCAGGATGCTCCTGTTGCACTGGGAACACAACTGGCTGGGTCGTATAAGTCACGCTTGACATAATCGTTGCAACTAATTTCTAAATTCTAAACTAAACTGCTGGGACATTAAAGTTAAGTTTATTTATTAAATGCATGCTGATATCATAATTTAACAAATACCAAAATATCTATATGAATGCACGTACGGCACAGTATGCAGCGAAAGACTTAAAAAGTAAATAAATAGTAAGAAAAACAATATGCCGCATGGCCTAACTCTTGTTTGCACAACGTTAGCACGGTTCATTAAATTTCCATGCGCTCATAAAAACGATAAAAAAACGAAACTTTATTCTGAAAACGCAAGCTTTGATACAAAACCTAATTTACAATAAAATTAATAATTCCTGGAAGGTCCATATAAGTATGGCTATTGAAAACGAAAACAGATATCTGCAAGAACAATAGCACGACTTCAAACTTTTCCATTGCGTCACGACTGATCGAAACTGCTCGAGCCAGTAAATACATTATGCGCATGCGCTAGAATATGTGACGTCAGAAAACGTTATCAAATTTCCTGCAATGAAAGGGTGAAACTTTATTTTCGACTATTTCATACAGTCTCGTTAATATACCACAGTCTCTCAAATAAATATTATGATAAAACTGACTAAAAGCGGGAAAAAGCAGTGAAACATATCGATCTGGCAGGTATTGATTTATACAGGCTCTATAAATTATTCACAAGGTTTTGCTATTTTAAGGAAATTATAAAATTTTAAAACAACTATAAAATATTTATTTCACTCGAGTGTGAAGTGTAAAAGCCGTAATACAAAGCAACAATATATTAACCAATGGCCTGTAATATTTGGAACGATATCAAAACTATAATTTCAATGACATCATGTTAAGACAGACGACATTTCCTTGTCATCAAACCATGATTTGTGACATCACATCCGGTTATAAGTCCACCATGTTTGATTGTGCATTGCCAGCTCCGTCCAAATGCACTGTCTGAATAAAAAAGGGGGGAATTCGTTTCAGGATTTGATTCATCGTCCGTTGCTGTCAGAAATCCCCCAAATCCGTTCCATCAATTGTTCTTTTTATTAAAGGTTTTAATTTTAATAACTTTTATTTAAAGTTTTCTGTCGCAATTTCTTTTTGTCGCAATGTAATGTTTATTCCCAATATATTAAAACCTTTCATAAACCTTAACACGGCGACGTCATTATTTCCATTATACCACGGGTATTCACTGACACGTGTGGGAATCCCACACGTATTTATACTTGTCTCGTTGTATATTTTAACCACTAATTTGCCATGCCACTGTTCATATTTTGTGCATGGGAAGTTTTAATTTCCTGTTTTTGGCAGCTCAGTCGATGAAAGGTTTCCCGTGAGTTCTGTTTAACGCATGCCAAGCCTCGAGTTCAAACATGTGCTTTCTGTTATAAATCTTACAATTCCATAATATATATCAGAAAGAACTCGGTAAGGCCGCTTTTGGTTTACCCTACCTACCTAAGCTATGCTCCTGTGTACAGTGCTTTAACTGACTGCAAGCGCGCGATAACCCAATAAAATACTTGACCTCTGTTTACCACTTGTCTTACCCTGGTTTAACCTCGTTTAAACTTACAGCGCTGCTACACATGGTTTAACTATTGTTGTTTTGCTATTTATCCTGTCCTAAAACAATTTTACCATTGTTTTTAATGGAATGAAGGGAAATACACTGGAGAGTGTCAACCACGTATAGCCACCACTATTTCCACCATTTGTTCCCATATTGCTCGCTGGTTTAAATGTAAGTTGCAGTCAAATGGGTCGCACAAACATATTTTTCTCCGGGGGCAATGTTGGGACACCGGAGTTATTGCAGTGTGTTGTGTATGATAGGGACGTTCCTTCCATTTAGTAGAATGTAATCATTCTACGTTCATGCCCGTTAAGTGACTCACTCAAGCAGACAACCGACTTGTTTGTTCACTTAATCAACGAGCGCTTTATGACGTCAGAAAGCAAACAGCTGTGAGGTATATTGAAACGGGGAACCCCCCATCTCAGCGTTCTAATTTGTCGATTTCTCTCATTATAACACGAGATATATGATATGGGGGGAGGGGGCGCTAATATCGCTTCTCTCTTAGTGCTGTATTCGTCGTATATCTTCTATGACGTCACAAAATGACAGCGTGGTGTATTCATGCAATTACGCATTAATGACGAATAATCAACTCATTGTTTACAAAGTTTTCTTTGAATGACAAAAATATCTGTAAAATTTACAACAAAAAAACAATAAATTAAATTAAAATAAAGTTCAAATTAAACTTAAAATCATCTTGTTTTTCCATCCCACAGTCAAGGGTTGAATGCATCCCACATCACTTTGATTGGTTGGAAATCATATTTGTCGGGCATTCCATACCGCGACGCGCTTGCAAATGCTGAAGTGCTCCATTGGAATGGTGGTTGTTGGTCGTGTGTTGGACCACATTCCGCTATGAACTCGTGGTCTCTGCGTTAGGGTTGGGGGTTATGGATATTCAGGTTTGTCTTCGTGAATGGGAAAACAAGGGGGTTAACACACAGGCAATCGTCAGATCACCTCGCGCCCACCGTCGAGTTACCGGAGCTATTGCAGTGTGTTGTGTATGATCCACACGTTTCTCCAATTCAGTTGAACCCATTAATCCGCTGGGTTCAGGTAATGTTCGCTATATGCCTTGCCCAAGGACACAACCGACTAGCTAGCGACCTGTTTGATTCTGCAACCTTTCAGCTAAAAGGCGACGCACTAAACCACCACACTAATTGACCATCACACTAAACTAAACCACTACAGAAATTGAATCAAGTCGCGATCGGTTACTTGGGCCACCCAGCGACGAATATCAATTGATATTTGAATCCACTGGATGGAGGTAGAGACAACCTCCATGGAATTTCTCAGTGTGAGGAACGCACCACTTCACAGAAGCCGCATCACTTGCCTGTGCAACGGTTTGCACTGTAAACGGCAATTTATTTAAACCGTGGTTGCAGTTGTGCCTTTATACCCACGGATTAACGATAAACAGATGAAGATTACAATCATCTGTATTATCATCTTAAAGTCGAGTTGCTGGAGCTATTTGAATGATTCAATTGGTAATGGGTGATGCACCTCTGTGACCAACCCCACAACTCACCCCACACCCTCCAAATCACCCCACACACACCACCGACCCCCCCCCCCCAACTCACCTCATCATGTCCTTCCCTACCACCTTCGCATCGGTCGCCCCGTATGCTGATAACCCCATTGACCGCATAGGGAAAGTCCCGTTAGCAGGGTTGAGATCACCGCGCGATGCTATTGCTTTAACTGCAGTGTAGGGGGGTTGGCAGGGGCAGGTTGATAGCGGATCGTGTTTGTAGTCGTTGTATCTGCGGACGAGTTGCTTTAATGTCTCATCTGTGTATTCGTGCCCAGCTCGACTGTGGGCATGAGGTGTCCTACGATACCCGTGGATAAATCCTGACTTTCCACCCACGTGGATATAAATGAACCAACCATCCACACACTGTAATAGCTCCAGCAACTCGACTGTGAGCATGAGGTGTCTTACGATACCCGTGGATAAAGCCTGGCTTCCCATCCACGAGGATATAAATAAACCAACCATCCACACACTGTAATAGCTCCATCAACTCGACCGTGGGCACGAGGTGTCTTACGATACCCGTGGATAAAGCCTGGCTTCCCACCCACGAGGATATAAATAAACCAACTATCCACACACTGTAATAGCTCCATCAACTCGACCGTGGGCACGAGGTGTCTTACGATACCCGTGGATAAAGCCTGGCTTCCCACCCACGAGGATATAAACGAACCAACCATCCACACACTGTAATAGCTCCAGCAACTCGACTGTGAGCATTAGGTGTCTTACGATACCCGTGGATAAATCCTGACTTCCCACCCACGAGGATATAAATGAACCAACCATCCACACACTGTAATAGCTCCAGCAACTCGACTGTGAGCATGAGGTGTCTTACGATACCCGTGGATAAAGCCTGGCTTCCCATCCACGAGGATATAAATAAACCAACTATCCACACACTGTAATAGCTCCATCAACTCGACCGTGGGCACGAGGTGTCTTACGATACCCGTGGATAAAGCCTGGCTTCCCACCCACGAGGATATAAACGAACCAACCATCCACACATTGTAATAGCTCCAGCAACTCGACTGTGGACATGACGTGTCTTACGATACCCGTGGATAAAGCCTGACTTCCCATCTACGAGGATATGAATAAACCAACCATTCACACACTGTAATACCTCCAGCAACTCGACTGTGGACATGAGGTGTCTTACGATACCCGTGAATAAAGCCTGGCTTCCCATCCACGAGGATATGAATGAACCAATCATCCACGCACTGTAATAGCTCCAACAACTCGACTGTTGACATGGGGTGTCTTACGATACCCGTGAATAAAGCCTGGCTTCCCACCCACGAGGACATAAATAACCCAACCATCCACACACTGTAATAGCTCCATCAACTCGACCGTGGGCACGAGGTGTCTTACGATACCCGTGAATAAAGCCTGGCTTCCTACACACGAGGATATAAATGAACCAACCATTCACACACTGTAATAACTCCAGCAACTCGACTGTGAGCATGAAGTGTCTTACGATACACGTGGATAAAGCCAGACTTTCCACCCATGAGGATATAAATGAACCAACCATCCACACACTGTAATAGCTCCAGCAACTCGACTGTGAGCATGAGGTGCCTTACGATACCCGTGGATAAAGCCAGACTTTCCACCCACGAGGATATAAATAAACCAACTATCCACACACTGTAATAGCTCCAGCAACCCGATTGTGGACATAAGGTGTCATATAATAACCTGGCTTCCCAGCCTTTTACCAACAAGCTGACTTTATAAGATTTTTATGGCAAACCTCATTAATTTCATCATTTGCTTGACATCGGTGACGTCTGATTGGTTCCTGGCAAACATCTTAGCGCGAGTGCAGCCATGATACGACACGAGGTCTCCCAGCTTTTCCTCAGCGTGGGATTGGTGACAAATCTTCCTAGTTGCGTTGAAGTATCTGGTGGATTATGTGGGTTAGATGGGAATTCCCCCATAGGGTGGATTGGTGTCCACTTATTATTATTTAAGCTACGTTGCTAGATTACAATATATTTAAACTTGGCTAGTTGAGACCTGCACATATTGTAGATAACCACTTTAAATTAAAATTCGATGAACAATAATAAATTTGAAAGCAAAATCTAAATTGGGGTATAATGTTGAACTTGAATCTTTGGTAACAATATAAACACCACTCAAACACTCACGCAATGTTATAACTCGGCCAATATGTCTGTTCCACCAGTTCCTTCGTGATGTCCTTGTATACGACCTGCGTTCTGTGGGAAGTATGTGTTATAGAAATTATATATATTACATAGAAATATCAATCATAGCATCAACATATCTGACATAGAAACAATATATCAATGCTTACGGCATTTGTTCCAGTAAGTAAAGCAATCCACTTCCAGCCTCTGGTTTCACGCCGGGATGGAACCGATTGTAATCCAATATCATCCACTGATTGTTGTACCTGCGGTGGAATCGTTACATATTACTAGATTTTATACACCTCATGCCCACAGTCGAGCAAAGTAATACACCTCATGTCCACAGTCGAGCAAAGTAATACACCTCATGCTCACAGTCGAGCACAGTAATACACCTCATGCCCACAGTCGAGCAAAGTAATACGCCTCATGCTCACAGTCGACTACAGTAATACACATCATGTCCACAGTCGAGCACAGTAAAACACCTCATACCCACAGTCGAGCACAGTAATAAACCTCATGCTCACAGTCAAGCATAGTAATACACCTCATGTCCACAGTCGAGCACAGTAATACACCTTATGCCCACAGTCGAGCAAAGTAATACACCTCGTGCCCACAGTCGAGTACAGTAATACACCTCATGCACACAGTCGAGCACAATAATACACCTCATGTCCACAGTCGAGCACAGTAATACACCTCATGTCCACAGTCGAGCACAGCAATACACCTCATGTCCACAGTCGAGCAGAGTAATACACCACATGTCCACAGTCGAGCACAGTAATACACCTTATGCCCACAGTCGAGCACAGTAATACACATCATGCAACTAACGTTCCCACTATTATGCTGTGAAAAGACCTCCGCCCATTCGCGCCCATTCGAAGCCATCCGATTGGCCACCACGTTTCGAATCCATTCTAGAACATTCCAATACTCGGTTCGAACAATCGTCCAAAGCTGTTTGTTGTAGTTTGGAAGGCTTGTTTCCATGGTTACCTAGAATATAGCTTGAAGTCACAATGGGAGGTGAGGTCACAATGGGGGGTGAGGTCACAATGTGAGGTGATGTCACAATGGGAGGTGAGGTCACAATGGGAGGTGATGTCACAATGGGAGGTGACGTCACAATGGGAGGTGACGTCACAATGGGAGGTGAGGTCACAATGGGAGGTGAGGTCACAATGGGAGGTGAGGTCACAATGTGAGGTGATGTCACAATGGGAGGTGAGGTCACAATGGGAGGTGATGTCACAATGGGAGGTGATGTCACAATGGGAGGTGAGGTCACAATGGGAGGTGAGGTCACAATGGGAGGTGATGTCACAATGGGAGGTGATGTCACATTGGGAGGTGATGTCACAATGGGAAGTGATGTCACAATGGGAGGTGAGGTCACAATGGGAGGTGATGTCACATTGGGAGGTGATGTCACAATGGGAAGTGATGTCACAATGGGAAGTGATGTCACAATGGGAGGTGAGGTCACAATGGGAGGTGAGGTCACAATGTGAGGTGATGTCACAATGGGAGGTGAGGTCACAATGGGAGGTGAGGTCACAATGGGAGGTGATGTCACAATGGGAGGTGAGGTCACAATGGGAAGTGATGTCACA
>CH003414.1:0-10049 GCA_000149265.1 Ciona savignyi | reverse complement strand
ACAATGGGAGGTGATGTCACAATGGGAGGTGAGGTCACAATGGGAGGTGAGGTCACAATGGGAGGTGAGGTCACAATGGGAGGTGAGGTCACAATAGTGGGTGAGGTCACAATGGGAGGTGAGGTCACAATGGGAGGTGAGGTCACAATGGGAGGTTATGTCACAATGGGAGGTGAGGTCACAATGGGTGGTGAGGTCACAATGGGAGGTGAGGTCACAATGGGAGGGGACGTCACAATGGGAGGTGAGGTCACAATGGGAGGTGAGGTCACAATGGGAGGTGAGGTCACAATGGGAGGTGAGGTCACAATGGGAGGTGAGGTCCCAATGGGAGGTGACGTCACAATGGGAGGTGAGGTAACAATGGGAGGTGAGGTCACAATGGGAGGTGAGGTCACAATGGGAGGTGATGTCACAATGGGAGGTGAGGTCACAATGGGAGGTGAGGTCACAATGGGAGGTGAGGTCACAATGGGAGGTGAGGTCCCAATGGGAGGTGACGTCACAATGGGAGGTGAGGTAACAATGGGAGGTGAGGTCACAATGGGAGGTGAGGTCACAATGGGTGGTGAGGTCACAATGGGAGGTGAGGTCACAATGGGAGGTGAGGTCACAATGGGAGGTGAGGTCACAATGGGAGGTGAGGTCACAATGGGAGGTGAGGTCACAATGGGAGGTGAGGTCACAATGGGAGGTGAGGTCCCAATGGGAGGTGACGTCACAATGGGAGGTGAGGTAACAATGGGAGGTGACGTCACAATGGGAGGTGAGGTCACAATGGGAGGTGAGGTCACAATGGGAGCCAAATAACCCCGCACACCAACTGAATCAACAGTCGCCTCCTCCATCAACTAGGTGGGAGATGGGAACAAAGTACTCACCAGTCCTGAAGAAAGTGTGTAGAAGTCGTTCTTGGAATAAAGTTGTCCAGGTTGGGATGTGAACGCCATGACGTGGCCGGGAATCTTCTTCCCTGATGGGGGTGATGGAATTAACATTCGACTGCATGAGGTGCACACAACCAACCTGATTCATCCTTGAAGTTAAGGTTGTATCGCTTGATCATTCTCAGCATCGATCTGTATTGAGTCCATGTTGCGTGGCCCATGTAGATGTCCGTGTAGTTTGGTAGCATCTTCACCAATGCTGAACATGATCCTGGTGTGAGGTCATCAGGTATGATGTCATCAGATGTGACGTCATCAGGTGGTGACATCACAGGAATAGGCGTATGTCTCATGATTGGCTTTAACGTCTCCATGTCTCCAAGGAAATTAAGGAAACTGGAACATTGATGAATCATATTGAGATAAATGAACCACAAGACATCAATGTACATACTAGAGTCCAAACGGTTTCATCCGTAGCTTCAGGTTGATGTGTCGCTTTCTATGAAACCCGTCGATCAACCCTTGTGCTTGCAGCAGTAGAAGATGGACCTATTGTGTGCTTTGTATTATATCTATGACATCACAACCATACGGAACTATATAAGCTGTAGTTGCATGCGTGATTGACCCGACTGGATGTGATATGATATTCGTGTTTATCCCTGTGGGTGGAAAACCAAGGGGGTTAACACACGGGCAATCGTCAGATCACTTCGCGTCCACCATACACGAGTGTGCTAACCATTGATAGATCGTGCCCTACCATACAACGTACCCCCCTAACCATTCCACCCGCCCTACAACGTACCTGCCCCCAATATTCCGAATGGGGGTTTTGTTGGATTTTTTTGATCATATGATCTCTATTCTTTGTGATGTAATAACGCAGATTGTTACAATACAAGGTCTTTGAGGTCGGACTGCAAAAATGCTCGGCTGCAACGAGGAAATTGGTGATTTATGAATGATTATTCCTCGCATTGTATATTGGTTGTAGGTGGATGATGTATTAGCGTGAAAGTTGATTACGAATCATACCTTTGTAGTAATTGAGCCATCTGTGCGTAAGAATTTGCTTTGTGATGTATCCCTCCAAGTAACCCGCGGCATACGCCTGGATTTCGTTTGTTACGTCACTATTAGTTGTAACTTCTATCTGGGCCCACCTATTATGACGTGTACAAGTGGTTAGCGCATCGAAATCTCAACCAGGAGGTGGTGGGGTCGAAACCAGGTTGGGGTAATTCGGCAAAGAACATAGATGACATGCAATAAATATCCTGCCATTGAGTTGATATCACGTTTAAATTTCCAAAGAACTGATCGATTTGGAGCTGTTGCTCGAAGTTCAATTGCAGTTACACAGCAAATCAATTATTTAGTAGCTCTGCACTGTGCTTCACTTAACTAAGGATAAACCCACACACTTATGACCTACCGAATTACCAAAGCAATATGTTATCAGTGAAGTTGCAACTGCATAAGATGAGAACACACTCACCCGTTCGACATAACAGTGTTCTTGTAACTCGACCAAGCAAGTATCCTGCCAGTATCTGACGACATCCGGTGGAATGGAACCACAGTAATACTCCCTCCAGCGGTGTTCACAAGGACAAATCTCTCCCACGGAGTGTCGCTGCTGAGCACTTTACCACATTGCAGAAGAATTAAAATAAAAATTCGATTCATAATTTCGATTCTGGAATAAGTAGTGACGTCATGGTGAATACGACAGACACGGTAGTGTAGAGGATATGACGTGGTGGTCGTAACCAGTAGGTTTGGGTTCGATACCCGCTGGTTAGATCAGTAATCGAGGAAGCCAAATTATTGGTTGAAAGGTTTCAGGCACGAAACTGGTCGCTAGCTAGTCGGTTGTTAATCCCCTTGGTTTTCCCAATCACGGGGATAAACATGAATATTCTGTCATGTAAACTATACGACACGTAAGCCAGATGTTGGCGCAGCTTTAGATCTAAATAATTACACAAATAGAAATATGATAAACAAACGCAGGAACAAGTTTCAAAGGCTTGGCCACAAGATTCCTATAAGCGGACGACCGTGGTTTTATGGACGAAAACGACCTTGGGTTTTTGAGAATTTACTATATTACCCCGGGAGTGGAAACGTAGGTAAGGAAAATTGCTTTAATTTATTAGATGACGTAATTTATATGTATAAGTTCGCCCCCACGGTTTGTGTTTGTGGTAATGGTATGTGCACGGGCTGGGTAAATATCAATGTTTTTAATGATATGCTAAAAAAAACGTCATTTAATCACATGACACACTGCAGTTCCATTATTACGTGACAATACAATTCACCAGGCGTTCTAAATATAACTACCAACAATCGCTCTATTGTAATTTAATAAGAAACCCGGAAATTGTTTCAATACTCGATTCCGCAAACGCTGTATATTTACCCAATAATGGGCATTGTTACGTATGAAACAACCGACGCGTGGGAAACGAGAGATGAATTCATTGGAAAATTTCGATTTTGATGTTAATCCGCCGACAGCGAGCATGAGGTAAGAATGTCACAAAATTTAACATTTACCTTGAGTTAAACATTGACCTGGGGTTAAACATTGACCTGGGGTTAAACATTGACCTGGGGTTAAACATTGACCTGAGGTTAAACATTGACCTGGGGTTAAACATTGACCTGAGGTTAAACATTGACCTGGAGTTAAACATTGACCTGAGGTTAAACATTGACCTGGGGTTAAACATTGACCTGGGGTTAAACATTGACCTGAGGTTAAACATTGACCTGGGGTTAAACATTGACCTGGGTTAAACATTGACCTGGGTTAAACATTGACCTGGGGTTAAACATTGACCTGAGGTTAAACATTGACCTGGGGTTAAACATTGACCTGAGGTTAAACATTGACCTGGGTTAAACATTGACCTGGGTTAAACATTGACCTGGGGTTAAACAATGCCATGGGGTTAAACATTGACCTGGGGTTAAACATTGACCTGGGGTTAAACATTGACCTGGGGTTAAACATTGACCTGAGGTTAAACATTGACCTGGGGTTAAACATTGACCTGGGGTTAAACATTGACCTGAGGTTAAACATTGACCTGGGGTTAAACATTGACCTGAGGTTAAACATTGACCTGGGTTAAACATTGACCTGGGTTAAACATTGACCTGGGTTAAACATTGACCTGGGGTTAAACAATGCCATGGGGTTAAACATTGACCTGGGGTTAAACATTGACCTAGGGTTAAACATTGACCTGGGGTTAAACATTGACCTGGGGTTAAACATTGACCTGAGGTTAAACATTGACCTAGGGTTAAACATTGACCTGGGGTTAAACATTGACCTGGGTTAAACATTGACCTGGGGTTAAACAATGACTTGGGGTTAAACATTGACCTGGGTTAAACATTGACCTGGGGTTAAACATTGACCTGGGGTAAACATTGACCTGGGGTTAAACATTGACCTGGGGTTAAACATTGACCTGGGGTTAAACACTGACCTGGGTTAAACATTGACCTGGGGTTAAACATTGACCTGGGTTAAACATTGACCTAGGGTTAAACATTGACCTGGGGTTAAACATTGACCTGGGTTAAACATTGACCTGGGGTTAAACATTGACCTGGGGTTAAACACTGACCTGGGTTAAACATTGACCTGGGGTTAAACATTGACCTGGGGTTAAACAATGACCTGGGGTTAAACATTGACCTGGGGTTAAACAATGACCTGAGGTTTAACATTGACCTGAGGTTAAACATTGACCTGGGTTAAACATTGACCTGGGGTTAAACATTGACCTGGGTTAAACATTGACCTGGGTTAAACATTGACCTAGGGTTAAACATTGACCTGGGTTAAACATTGACCTGGGTTAAACATTGACCTGGGGTTAAACATTGACCTAGGGTTAAACATTGACCTGGGGTCAAACATTGACCCGGGGTTAAACATTGACCTGGGGTTAAATAATGACCTGGGGTTAAACATTGACCTGGGGTTAAACATTGACCTGGGGTTAAACATTGACCTGGGGTTAAACATTGACCTGGGTTAAACATTGACCTGGGGTTAAACATTGACCTGGGGTTAAACATTGACCTGGGGTTAAACACTGACCTGGGTTAAACATTGACCTGGAGTTAAACATTGACCTGGGTTAAACATTGACCTGGGGTTAAACATTGACCTAGGTTAAACATTGACCTGGGGTTAAACAATGACCTGGGGTTAAACATTGACCTGAGGTTAAACATTGACCTGGAGTTAAACATTGACCTGGGTTAAACATTGACCTGGGGTTAAACATTGACCTGGGGTTAAACATTGACCTGGGGTTAAACACTGACCTGGGTTAAACATTGACCTGGAGTTAAACATTGACCTGGGTTAAACATTGACCTGGGGTTAAACATTGACCTGGGTTAAACATTGACCTGGGGTTAAACATTGACCTGAGGTTAAACATTGACCTGGAGTTAAACATTGACCTGGGTTAAACATTGACCTGGGGTTAAACATTGACCTGGGTTAAACATTGACCTGGGGTTAAACATTGACCCGGGGTTAAACATTGACCTGGGGTTAAACATTGACCTGGGGTTAAACACTGACCTGGGTTAAACATTGACCTGGGGTTAAACATTGACCTGGGTTAAACATTGACCTGGGGTTAAACATTGACCCGGGGTTAAACATTGACCTGGGGTTAAACATTGACCTGGGGTTAAACACTGACCTGGGTTAAACATTGACCTAGAGTTAAACATTGACCTGGGTTAAACATTGACCTGGGGTTAAACATTGACCTGGGGTTAATCATTGACCTGCGTTAGACATTGACCTGGGGTTAAACATTGACCTGGGGTTAAACATTGACCTGGGTTAAACATTGACCTGGGGTTAAACATTGACCTGGGGTTAAACATTGACCTAGGGTTAAACATTGACCTGGGGTTAAACATTGACCTGGGTTAAATATTGACCTGGGGTTAAACATTGACCCTAGGTTAAACATTGACCTGGGGTTAAACATTGACCTGGGGTTAAACATTGACCTGAGGTTAAACATTGACCTGGGGTTAAACATTGACCTGGGGTTAAACATTGACCTGCGTTAGACATTGACCTGGGGTTAAACATTGACCTGGGGTTAATCATTGACCTGCGTTAGACATTGACCTGGGGTTAAACATTGACCTGGGGTTAAACATTGACCTGGGTTAAACATTGACCTGGGGTTAAACATTGACCTGGGGTTAAACATTGACCTAGGGTTAAACATTGACCTGGGGTTAAACATTGACCTGGGTTAAATATTGACCTGGGGTTAAACATTGACCCTAGGTTAAACATTGACCTGGGGTTAAACATTGACCTGGGGTTAAACATTGACCTGAGGTTAAACATTGACCTGGGGTTAAACATTGACCTGGGGTTAAACATTGACCTGCGTTAGACATTGACCTGGGGTTAAACATTGACCTGGGGTTAAACATTGACCTGCGGTTAAACATTGACCTGGGGTTAAACATTGACCTGGGGCTAAACATTGACCTGGGGTTAAACATCGACCTGGGGTTAAACATTGACCTGGGTTGAACATTGACCTGGGGTTAAACGTTAACCTGGGATTACGTTACAATTCACATCTTGTCTGAACTGCTGACACCAACTCTCCCAGCCTCCTGCATTCACATAGTGAAGCGTGGATGACGGCAGGCAGCATATGAACGCAGTTTCCGGCCATCGCAGCATGAGATTGTGTGGAAAACAACTTATATGACGAAACGTCGTGTGTGGTGGGTATTATGGCCGAAGTGCCGGCGTATTTAGTAAGGTATTAGTGGGGAGATAATCAAGTTTTCGAATTTGCCAGGTATCAAAATAATAGATTGATGTTTGGTATCAAACACAATAGATTGATGTTTAAGCGGTATAGAAGAAGATTGTAATTATAATAGAGAGGAAGCATTCGTGCAATAGTTGGCGTGGTTTCATGGGAAACTAGGGACAGGAAATCAGTCGAAGGACGGTTATTCGAAAGAAACCAGTCATAGGCGCTTAACGGACATCGCCTAAACCCGGTAGGCAATGAGTTCTGCTAAATTGAAGGAATGTGTCCATCATATACAATGCACTGCATTAGCTCCGTTAACTCGACGGTGGGCGCAAGGTAATCTGACAAATGCCCATTTGATAACACTTTTGGGTTTTCCCATTCACACATAAACATCGTGCAAGTCGCCATTTTCATATAATCTCAGCCATCCTGGTATTATTCACGCCAATTTCGTCTCAGATCAGTGAGTGAAGTCGATACCAGAATCGCCCATGTCCACCAAGGTTCCACTGTGTCCGACGTTAAACAACCAACCAAGAAACTTGTTGTGTTTGGCATAGATCATCACTTCGTTGTATGTGACGTCAGCACACCACTAGGAGCGCTGTATGAGACTTCCTTGAAACCTGATATCCCTTTTGATAATCCACTTATAAGATGAATTCTAATAAAACATTTTCTACGAATCTACTTTACGTTATCTCCGTGTGCGGGGACGATATGGGAATGGAATCTTCCGAAGCTAACACAGAAATAAATAAGATTTGCTTATATTGGTCGCCGATTGCCTGTGCCGATCGTGTAAGGTATTACATGAAAACCTCACACGACGGCCAAGCACCGGGCATACACACCGCTTCAATTAAACATTTCTTCATGCATATTGCTATTCGGTGATTTGTTTATTAAGTTACCTTTCCCTATGTCTTCGTGGAAAGGATTGAAGACGGGTACGCGACGCCAGATCTTGTTATTAGTAATTTGTGTTGGTTTTATGCGACAGCCATTTCATACAAGTGTTAACTGTATATTATGATTATTTCTGGGATTTATATTATGGAATTTTCCAAAAACATTACATTCTTTAAGTTCTGCAATCATGTTACCCATACCCATTATAGGATAGGATAGGATATTCATGTTTATCCTTGTTAATAGGAAAACCAAGGAGGTTAACACACGGGCAATCGTCAGATCACCTCGCGCCCATCGTCGGGTTACTGGAGCTATTTCAGTATGTTGTGTATGATTCACACGTTCCTTCAATTTGGTAGAACCCATTAATCCGCTGGGTTCAGGCAATGTCCGTAAAGTGCCTTGCCCAAGGACACAACCGACCAGCTAGCGACCAATTTCGCACCTACAACCCTTCGGCTGAAAGGTGGTTCCTTCAATTTGGTAGAACCCATTAATCCGCTGGGTTCAGGCAATGTCCGTAAAGTGCCTTGCCCAAGGACACAACCGACCAGCTAGCGACCAATTTCGCACCTACAACCCTTCGGCTGAAAGGTGACGCACTTAACCGCTAGACCAACGGGTCGGATTGTCCAATACAAATCATAATATACAATTAATGTTACCCATACCCATTATCAAAAAATCATATTACCCATGCCCTACCATTATCCAATACTTTCAAATCCTCATGTTTGTTAAATAACGACCCACATAGGCCTCCATATTTACCCACAGATACCGGCTCACATACATATTTGCTGTAGCGCCACAAGCGGAAGTTGTCGAAGGTTTCCTTCGAAAACGCGAAATTAATATTTTATGTCGAATAATCGTGAGTGTCATGGTTCCAGCACTTCGGTAAGAATCGGAAAGCTAACTGATAAGTGACATTTTGTGTACAACGATTGTTAAACCCCTGTAATCTGGCATTTAATTATTCATTCACCCTCGTATCTATATGGCGGTAAATCACCTAATGCACTGGGCATTTATGCGTTTACTCCCCCAATTTGATTACTGCTAGACAACTAATAACCCCCTCACCCCCACTAGTGTTGCACTGATATGGTAGACGCATGGTGGGTGGACAGGTGGTTACATACCAACCAGAATTTATTTTATTACCAAACCAAGCTTCGAAACCTAAACAAATGTAACGGTGGCGTTAAACATTTGGCCACATAAGCGTACTTCACCAGAATGTATCCAACCTGCCACCAAGTGTTGGGAGGCAGGATCCTTCAGCTGGTTCATCACGTGGGTCCGCCCGGTAGGTTGTGGGATCAAAGCTCCCCGTGTATTACGAATTAAGATAAAACCTCAGACCAACTCGACTGCGTGCACAAGGTGCCACTATTTATTACCGTGCAACATTTCATTTAAATCAGCGGAATCGACTACATAATAAATTCGAAGAAATCGACTTCGTGTTTCGTAAGCGTCTATGATGTCATAATGACACCAAATGAAATCATGCAGGTTATCGTTTCCACACGTTGCACTCGTGACGTCAAAACACAGATGACGTCATCATCCCCATCGATGATGTCATGAACCCTATATTCCAGGGGTCAGGTGGGTTGGTTGGCGATGGCGATCTTGGAGGCTTCACGGAGACCACTGAGGTAAGCTCCCGTCACCGTCTGCGGGAAGTGTCGGTTCGTACCCTGGGGGGGTTAGGTGGGTTCATCAAAGTAGTTTAGGTGGGATTTATCCGGTGGATTAATGGGTTTTACCAAATTGAAGGAACGTGTCTATCATACACAACACACTGCAATAGCTCCGGTAACCCGACGATGGGCGCCAGGTGATATGACGATTGCCCGTGTGTTAACCACCTTGGTTTTCCTATTCACGGGGACATTTTGTATGGAATGATACTCACACCGGGGAACCCCCCCTCACCCACCTCTCCCGCAAAGAAGAGCCTCCCACCCACAGGGGAACCCCCCTCACCCACCTCCCCCGCAAAGAAGAGCCTCCCCCCCACAGGGGAACCCCCCTCACCCACCTCTCCCGCAAAGAAGAGCCTCCCCCCACAGGGGAACCCCCCTCACCCACCTCTCCCGCAAAGAAGAGCCTCCCACCCACAGGGGAACCCCCCTCACCCACCTCCCCCGCAAAGAAGAGCCTCCCCCCCACAGGGGAACCCCCCTCACCCACCTCTCCCGCAAAGAAGAGCCTCCCCCCACAGGGGAACCCCCCTCACCCACCTCTCCCGCAAAGAAGAGCCTCCCACCCACAGGGGAACCCCCCTCACCCACCTCTCCCGCAAAGAAGAGCCTCCCACCCACAGGGGAACCCCCCTCACCCACCTGTAACGCAAAGAAGAGCCTCCCGCGCGCAG
>CH003415.1:885327-969958 GCA_000149265.1 Ciona savignyi | reverse complement strand
GGACCGCATTTTAGCTTAATTCCCTCTTTCTTGAGAACGATTGTACGGACAAAAAACAGTTACCATTCATATAGAAATATTAACTTTTCGTTTTATTATAGAAGAATTAACAATATGTATTACATATAATGATAACATTTCTATCCTGTATCGAATAAAATATTTAATATACTGCGTAGTTTGAATTTGGAAAACCCACAAAGTAATCAATTGTCTCCTCTCCTAAAACGAGAGTGGCTCGTAATTGGTTCACTTATTTTTCCTTTTTCTTGTCTGTGTTCTCTCTTAGTAGAATTCGACAATGCTTGCGTCTATATAAAGAATCGTCGAGATAATTTACTCACACATCTCTTACTTAAGCATTTAAGTTCTACATCTCTACCATCTGCTGCTAAAGAAAAAATGTCCGGACGAGGCAAAGGAGGTAAATCCAAGGCGAAGCCGAAGAGCCGATCATCCAGAGCTGGTCTTCAATTCCCAGTTGGTCGTGTGCACAGGCTTTTGCGCAATGGTAACTACTCTGAGCGTGTTGGCGCTGGAGCACCAGTCTACCTCGCCGCTGTGCTCGAATACCTGAGCGCCGAAGTTCTTGAGTTGGCAGGGAACGCCGCTCGCGACAACAAGAAGTCCAGAATTATTCCCAGACACCTTCAGTTGGCTGTTCGAAACGACGAGGAATTAAACAAATTACTTGGAAAAGTAACAATCGCTCAGGGTGGAGTCCTTCCCAACATCCAAGCTGTATTGTTACCCAAGAAGACCCAAAAGAAAGATTAAACGACCTCGGTTTTTTAACAACCACCATTAAACGGCTCTTTTTAGAGCCACCCTATTTTTTAAGAGGCCTAATGCACACATCTATATGTATTTTTATACAATAAAGGATGTCCTGTTATAGGTTAATTTCAGTGTATAAGAACGAATATTTTGAAATTCAAATGTCATTTCGCTTTTCGCCGATTGGTAGCGGAATGTTGGCTATCTAAGGGGAAACTGCATGCTAAAATGAAGATTATGACATTACGGTTAGTTTTAAACATGGGGCTAGAGTTAGAGTTACCCTATCTAATGTCAATTCATAAGTACTCGCAGAGATGTTTCTTTATTTTATCACAACAGTACAATATACAGAGAAAAGTGGGATACTTATCGATTTTATGAGTGAGTAAGTAAAAACATTTTACCAAAAATAAATGTTAAAATTCTTCATAAAGCATTTATTTAAAAAGGGATTTTTCTCCATGTTATTGTTTTCCGAAATTTTAATTTCATTTACAAATTAGCGTAAAGCACAATTGTGTCGCCTATTATTATTTTTTGGTTAGAATTACTTCTGCCAACTAAATGGTACGAAGGTGTCCGCCGCTTAACATGACCACCTTGGGACCAGACCATTTTAATATCCGAATGGTCATAAAGTCGTCATAACCGCGCCTTGAATGACGCCGTAAGCCACATGAAGTCTAAATTCCGTTAAATTCATCATTTAGTTTTGTTTATTTTTTGTTTGATCAATGAAAACACGAAGCAGGACCTTTGTTTAAAATTTGGAAAACAGAAAAAAACGACATTCGTTCAAATAATCAATTATTAGATTTCGGTATATTTAGACGTGGCCGCTTAAACCACATAAAAAAATTTCATTAAAATGGAGAAAAAAATGCTTATAAAAAATTACACTAAGCCTTGAAGAAAAGTGTGCGGTAAATGATGAAGAAATTCCGCACCATACCAAATTGATCATGTTATCGGTGGTCATAATAAGAGGCGTCTACTGTATATTAATAAATTCCTCTATATAGATTGAGTCTCAGTCATTATCATTATCAGCTCTATCCAAAATCGTAAAATATCGCGAACTTAACTAGGAGAAAAAGTTTATGTGCGAGAGATCTTAACTAATTTATGAAAAAAGAAATTTGAGCTCTATTTTTAAAACTAGCCAATCAACGTGAAGATAAAATTGGCGGGAGATTTCGGCTATAAATGCTCTAGATTTTCAACCTCTTGTCACAGTACCGAATTCACGAACGAAATGGCACGAACAAAGCAAACAGCAAGAAAGTCTACCGGTGGAAAGGCTCCACGAAAACAACTTGCTACCAAGGCAGCACGGAAGAGTGCTCCAGCAACCGGTGGCGTCAAGAAGCCTCATCGTTACCGACCAGGAACCGTCGCTCTCCGAGAAATTCGTCGATACCAGAAGTCAACTGAGCTTCTTATTCGCAAGCTGCCCTTTCAACGTTTGGTTCGTGAAATTGCCCAGGATTTCAAGACCGATCTTCGATTCCAGAGCAGCGCTGTAATGGCTCTCCAGGAGGCAAGCGAAGCGTACCTTGTTGGCCTCTTCGAAGATACCAACTTGTGCGCCATTCATGCAAAGCGAGTGACCATTATGCCCAAAGACATCCAACTGGCCCGACGTATCCGCGGCGAACGTGCTTAAACGAACGCTTCGACTTCTCAAAACGGCTCTTTTCAGAGCCACCAATTGTTTTCAAAGAGATTTTTATTAGAATAAGTCAATAGTATTTTCCCTTAGTAGAAGGTTTAAATTATATTCATCAATTGAACTTAGCCAAATTTTTAACAATTTAAAATTATAAAAGAAAGACGATCGGTTGAATACCAGGGAGTCTACTGGTATCCGTTATTGGACCCATGTTAAATATATGTAAAATAGTCGGGTTTGTTTTATATTTTATTAAGACTTCTATTAAGTTTGTTTATATGAACATATTTAGTTTTAATGTAACGGTTACGCAAACGTTTGTTTTACTTAAGCGACGTTAAAAGGGGCGATTTTTATTTTTTATTATTTATAAATGTAGGTAACAAAAAGGAAAGGTACACTAAAATGAAGATTATGACAGTAGAGTCAGTTGTAAACATGAGGTTGGAGTTAGGGTTAGTTCTGGGGTTAAGATTAATGTTTAGGGCAGAGTTTAAATTAGTTTATGTAATTTTAGTGTGCAGTTTTCCTCCTTCCCGCTTCGCTCCTTTTTGTGTTGCCCAATACCTGTCATATCCCCATGTATTTTATTGGTGCATATACATTTGTAATGATTCGACTTACAATTTTTTAATAAAAATACATGTATCATTGGACATCTAATGTACATTTAAATTAACATTTAGCGAGCGGTCGTTCGCTCAACCATTGGCGTGTTTTTTATTACTTAATATGACCACATTGGGACCATTTTGGTCATAAAAAAACGAAGTCGCCATTACCGTGCCTAATTCGACGCCGTTAGCCACTACAAAGTCCAACCACCGTCAATCAATAGTACAAGTGACGGTAAGTATTGTAGAGTATGTTATATTTTGTACAAGCGATGGTACAACATAACAGAGTAAAGAACAGTACTGTGTTAGTACATCAATGTCACAGCAATGTGACTGTTTCGTCAACAAGACCCGGTACAGCGCGCACACCCGGCATGCATGCGTACAGAAAACACATTTTCAAAAGGCGAAGTTATAAGTGTGTGACGGGAAAAATACTGTACTGTAATAAGAGAAATGGAGAAAATGTTGGTCATACTATCCGATAATTGGTCATATTAAACGGAGAATTTTAAAAGGAGAACTTCTGGACCTTGCCAAATTGATCATAATAACGTCTGGTCATACTATCCATAGTCATAATAAGCGGCTCCTACTGTATATGTCGTGGCTCTATTAAGGTAATAAACCAAAAAAAGAGAGCCAATCAGAAGTCTCATTCGCCTTTTTTTTCATAACGAATAATCTCGCTGAAAATTACCATGTGCGAAGCTATAAATACGAGACAATTGGTGCGTTATTCATCACTTCTGAAAAGCAACCATGGCACCAACAGGCAAAGGAAGCAAGAAACTTGTCAAGAAGGCGCGCACCGTCCGAAGGAAAGAAGAAACGCCGATCAAAGCGAAAGGAAAGCTTCTCCATCTATGTATACAAGGTACTGAAGCAAGTGCACCCTGACACTGGTATCTCCAGCAAAGCGATGAGCATCATGAACTCGTTCGTGAACGACATTTTCGAGCGCATCGCATCCGAAGCGTCGAAACTTGCCGGTTACAATAAGAGGTCTACGATCAGCAGTCGGGAAATCCAGACCGCAGTGCGACTTTTGTTGCCTGGTGAGCTTGCCAAGCATGCAGTTTCCGAAGGCACCAAAGCCGTCACCAAGTACACCAGCTCCAAGTAAATCGTCAGTTTCACTCACCTTCTAAACGGCTCTTTTCAGAGCCACCCAAATTTTATAAAGAGCATATAGTATCATGTGGCAGGGAGACGGGCTAGATGGTGTTCGCGAATTAAATTGTCACTTTATTCAACCGCTGAACGGCTGTTTTCAGTGTTACCCTTATTTTGCAAACACATCACTGGTTAAAACAATTAAACAATCGAAGTATGCGTATGCTGGTAAAATATACTAAAGTTATTTAAAATGTATTTTAGATTCTGTTTAGATATACCATATCTCACACAACTATGTTAAATCATCCCAACCAAATTGAGCCCTCAATTTTACTGTCCAACTTAGATCAAATAATAGTTCGGACTTGAAGCGTACTTGTACAAAGGAAAATTGTCGTGTGGTGGTCTAATAAATTGTGTTAATTTTGCCTTTGGAGCACAGCCAGTATCGAAATTTTGTGGTCTATTGAGTCAGAGGATCCACATCGAGACTACACAAAATCAAATATCAGAGATTCTGACAGTAAATATATGAAGTACAATGAAATAAAGCACCTTCATCTACTACATTGGGCAAGGGCGAATGTAAAAAGTCAAAAATAAAAATATAACGAAATCTTGTACAATTTCTATGCACGGATTTTGAGTTAAAAACGGCACGATAAGATTACATCGTATGCAAAAGCATAGGATAAAATATTCAAAGTGTATATGTAGGGTGAAGTTACTGTGTAAATTCAAAAACAATTGTCGTTTAATTTCCCGCCCAAACCAAGCAATTGGGAAAACATCATGTCATGACCTCTCACGAGACTATTGAAAGCGCCTTTTACCTTTTACGCAAAAGCGAGAGATTTTAATGGACCCTTTCTTCTTTTAATTCGACGACGTACGACAGTAGGATATAAAAACAAAACCGGCTGACTGATTACTTCATTCTACTCATTGTCAACGAAATAAATCTACCAAAATGTCAGGACGCGGCAAAGGAGGCAAAGGATTGGGAAAGGGAGGCGCCAAGAGACATCGAAAAGTGTTGCGTGATAACATCCAAGGTATCACTAAGCCTGCCATTCGCCGACTTGCTCGTCGTGGCGGAGTAAAACGAATCTCTGGGCTAATATACGAAGAAACCCGTGGTGTACTCAAGGTGTTCTTGGAGAACGTGATCCGTGATGCAGTCACCTACACCGAGCACGCCAAACGTAAAACCGTCACCGCCCTTGATGTTGTATATGCTCTGAAGAGGCAAGGACGTACTCTGTACGGCTTTGGAGGCTAATTCACCCAACATCAATTTAACAAACGGCCCTTTTTAGGGCCACCCAATTAATAGAAAGAGATCAAAATATTACATCGCTTGTCCAAGCGTTTATACTGAAAAAAGCATACACCTTGTTTATTTTTGAGGGTTAAAAATTAAACTTAGAACAAAGAAAATATCAACAAAAAAAGCATGCAGTCTCTGAAGGCACCAAGGCTGAGTATACCAGCTCAAAATAATTTATTTTGCACCAACCCACAAACGGCTCTTTTTAGAGCCACCAATTTGTTACAAAATTAGCGCAGTTGATTTAACATGGTCGTTATGGTTAGATTGTTCTGTCCACTTATACCGATCATGTATTCAAAATACCAAAGAAATATTTATTTTACCAAATTTAGAAACAACCTGCACTGTAAAACGTAAAGATCCCAAAATAATTCCCGCGCTTTTTAAAATAATCCAACGGTACCTGGTATAGAGACGTTAAAATTGCGCGGTGGTTTGCATTCTAAACCTGTGAATTTAAAATAAGAAAACAAGCGATTAATCAATTTGAATGTTACTTAAACATTCCAGTCATTATTAAAAAACGAAGACACTTTTAGTAATTTGCAGCATTACTGGGCATTGGGAAAATTCCCACTTGTCTTAACTGCGCCGTAAACGTTTGAATTTGAAATGGCGACATTGTAAATGATTTGACGCGTCATGAACCCACACCTAATGATTATATACCATGCTCAAACGACATACAAATATATAATATTTTTATATTGTTAGTGTGTTGACCGGTAAAATTCTTAACAGCTTTTTTTATATACGAGACCTAAAAAGAAAGCGCAATAATTTTAAATTTTTGGCGGGAAAACCAAACTGACTTCTCTACTTCATGACGTTTACCCGAAATTTGGCAGTTCGTTTCCTGATTTAATGAAAAATAATTTTCCGTCGTTTTGAATTATTCTTTGTTGATTTTTAACAAAGAAAAATGTTTTTCAAATAGCGTTAGAATTGCCTGTTATTATTAAAAATCTTTGGTAATTTGCAGCATTACTGGATTTTGCAAAAAAATTCTATTTAACTAAAAAAAGCGTCGAAAACGTAATTTTTTTTAAACGACGGTGTGGTGAATGTATGGACGGTCGCTTTACTAACCCCCCGCTTATGACATTGGGATATACCTAACTATGCATTTCATTGGTTACTCTTTATAAAAAATGAAGTGGCTCTAAAAAGAGCCGTTTAATGGTGGTGGTTGTAAAACCGAGGTGTTTAATCCTTTTTCTGGGTCTTCTTGGGCAACAATACAGCTTGGATATTGGGAAGGACTCCACCCTGAGCAATTGTTACTTTTCCAAGTAATTTGTTTAACTCCTCGTCGTTTCGAACAGCCAACTGAAGGTGTCTTGGGATGATTCTGGACTTCTTGTTGTCGCGAGCGGCGTTACCTGCCAACTCAAGAACTTCGGCGCTCAAGTATTCAAGCACAGCGGCCAAGTAGACTGGTGCTCCAGCGCCAACACGCTCGGAATAGTTACCGTTGCGCAAAAGCCTGTGGACACGACCAACTGGGAATTGAAGACCAGCTCTTGATGATCGGCTCTTCGGCTTTGCCTTGGATTTACCACCTTTGCCTCGTCCGGACATTTTTTTCTTTAGCAGTAGAGGGTTGAGATATACAACTTAAAATGCTTGGGTAAGCGATATGTGAGTAAATTTTCTCGACGATTATATATATAGACGCTAGCATTGTCGAATCCATCTAGAGAGAGAAAAAAAAGTAGAAAAAAAGTGAGTGGAACAAATAGCTCATGTGATGAATGAAATCTCTCATTTAAAGTAGGGGATGGATAATGGCTCTTTCTTTTTAAATCTAAAAGGAAGAAAAATTGCAGTTTAAATAATTTCTTCGTTTGAACGAGACACGAGATTGTAGCATTATTTATAATATATTTTTGTTTTGACACCTTATAACAGACATATTGTCTACAACACAATCCGGCCAATTGCCGTAAAAATAAATTTTCATTGGAAATCTGTTCTGGAAGTTAATGCGCCTTTGTTTTTCTCGATTACTGCTTGGACTAAAACAAATAAAAGGTTATTTAGGTTTACTTGTGCGTACACTAACCTTGCTTTCCGTACTTTTCCAGTTTGCTTACGATTCTACCACAAGCGCATCATTATACTGCAAACAATAAATAGGATTCCAATCGGTTTCTTAACAAAAAACAAGCCAAGCTCATGCTAAGAAATTGCCACCCAGTTAAATTTTGCAATAATGGGCGCGAAAGTTATCAGTATCGTAAATTCGAGAACGTTTTTAAAGACACCAGGGTTCTAACTAGGTACTAGACCAAAGCGCAGCGAGTCTTTTTTTCTTTGCTTCTCTCGTTTTAGTCCGATTAAAATTTGCATACCGGTTGCTATAAGGTAATATTCCACAGTTTTCCAGACACATTCTACTGAGACCGTTGTACAACCATGTCGTCATCTGCGAAGAAACCTGCATCCAAGAAGGCTGAACCGACCCACCCCACTTACAATGTGATGGTGAAGGCGGCGATCGCTTCTCTAAAGAGTAGATCCGGCAGCTCTCGCCAGGCCATCGTAAAGTATGTTGTAGCCACTTACAAGTTGAAGGAAGATTCTGCAAATACGTTTGTAAAGCAGACTTTGAAGCGACTTGCTGTCAAAGGAGAAATTGTTCATACCAAAGGAGCTGGCGCTTCAGGATCGTTCAAAATTCCTAAACCTGTAGCTGATGCGACCAAGAAACCTGCAGCAGCTAAGAAATCCGCCGCTTCCAAGAAAACCACGACCAATAAAAAGAAAGTTGCTTCTCCAGCAAAGGCTAAAAAAGCAGTTGCCAAGAAAGCCAGCCCTAAAAAACCTGCGGCCAAAAAGGCAGCTGTAAAAAAGCCTGCTGCCAAAAAGACCACTGTTAAGAAGACACCCAGTAAAAAGACGGTTAAGCCAAAGAAGCCTGTCGCAAAAAAACCTGCAGCGAAGAAAGCAACGACCAAAAAGGCGACTAAGAAATAAATAAACCCCGTGTGGAAATTCCATGCAAACTAAACGGCTCTTTTTAGAGCCACCCATCTTTAAAAAAGAGAAATACTTTTATTATAATAATTTATACTTTTAGTGTGTGTTTGGTTGTAAACCTGCTCTTATTTTATGTAAGAAGCTTGACATATTTTTTTTTCATCAAAGCGCGCTATCTTTTAAATTTTGGGCGGGAAAGTTTTGAACTGCCCTACGTCATGACAAGTGCTAGTTCTTTTCCCGATTTGATGAAAATGTTTTCTTTCGTTTGGAAAAGTGGTATAGATTTTAGTACCATTTATTTATGGGTGTTCGTATGTATTCCCCAATATATTTTATACCATTGGTCCACTTTAAATTTTTACGATTCACAGTAAATCAACACGTAAGGTGTACAAAAGCCAACCAACCAGTCCTGTTTTTACAAAAATCTTCATCTCAAGCACCAAATATACAAGGCCCGAAATATTTTTTGATGTTTATCATTTCTTTTTAGCGTTTATTGCATATTTATTTTCTAAGCCAGACGTTCGGTCCGAATTAAATGCTCAATATTGAGGTACTTTTAAAAGCCTTAAATGTTAACATTGAATCATCATTTCTATTTACAAATTTTGGGTGGATTAAAAAATATATATTTGGGTGAATACAAAGAAGAGCCGTTTAAGCTTGATTAAAACTAACGATTCACTTGAAACTGATATAGTTGGTGCCTTCGGAGACTGTATTCTTGGCAAGTATACAAGGCAGCAAAACTTGAATTACGTTCTGGAAATATCATTTACGAACGAGTTCATATCAACTAATGAAAAAAATGTGGTAAAAAGTTGCTTCAGATAAAAAATATATCATGGAATACTGTTAACAATCAAAAACTTTGGGTACTGTTTAATGCGATGCTTTTGTTGGACCAATAGACGATCAGCAATACTGACAAATCGAAAACAAATAAATCTGTATAAAAAGAAAAACAAAAATTTTGAACCGCATTTTAGCTTAATTTCCGCTTTCTTGAAAACGATTGTACGGACAAAAAAAGAGTTACCATTCATATATGAATATTAAGTTGCCGTTTTATTATAGAAGAATTAACAATATATGTATTAAATATAATGATAACATTTCTATCATTTTATCGAAGATAATATTTAATATACTGCGTAGTATGAATTTGGAAATACCACAAATTAATCAATTGTCCTTTCTCTCCCAAAACGAGAGTGGCTCGTAATTGGTTCACTCACTATTTCTTTTTCTTGTTTGTATTCTCTCTCTATATGAATTCGACAATGCTTGTGTCTATATAAAGAATCGTCGAGATCATTTACTCACACATCGCTTACCAAAGCATTTTAAGTTGTACATCTCAACCATCTACTGCTAAAGAAAAATGTCAGGACGAGGCAAAGGAGGAAAGTCTAAGGCGAAGCCGAAGAGCCGTTCATCAAGAGCTGGTCTTCAATTCCCAGTTGGTCGTGTTCACAGGCTTTTGCGCAATGGTAACTACTCTGAGCGTGTTGGCGCTGGAGCACCAGTCTACCTCGCCGCTGTGCTCGAATACCTGAGCGCCGAAGTTCTTGAGTTGGCAGGTAACGCCGCTCGCGACAACAAGAAGTCCAGAATCATCCCAAGACACCTTCAGTTGGCTGTTCGAAACGACGAAGAATTAAACAAGTTGCTTGGAAAAGTGACAATCGCTCAGGGCGGTGTCCTTCCCAACATCCAAGCTGTGTTGTTGCCCAAGAAGACCCAAAAGAAAGATTAAACGACGTAGGTTTTACAACCATCACCATTAAAACGGCTCTTTTTAGAGCCACCCCATTTTTAAAAAAGAGGCTTAATGCACACAATCAAATGTCATAAGAACAAATATTTCGCAATTGAAATTCAAATGTCCTTCCGCCGATTGGTAGCGGAACGCTGGTTATTTAATGTCAATTCATAAGTACTCGCAGAGATATTTTTATATTATATTACAACAGTACAAGATTCAATATACATATGAGAAAAGTGGGACACTTCTATCTAATATCGATATATATTATATATATATGTGTAAGTAAAAACATCTTACCAAATATAAATTCTAAGATTCGCCATAAAGCAATTATTAAAGTAAGGAATTTTTCTCCATGTGGTCCCCGAAATTTTAATCTTATTTCTCTACTAAGACGAATGTTTAGATTTTTCGCTAATATGTACCGCTAATATATTACGTAAAACACAGTTTTTTGTCGCCTATTATGATTTTTTGGTTAGAATGAATTATTTCCGCTAACCCAATGGTACGAAGGTAGGCGCCGCTTAATATGACCACCTTGTGACCAGACTATTTTAATATCCAAATGGTCATAAAGTCGTTGTAACCGCGCCTTGAATCGACGCCGTAAGCCACATGAAGTCTAAATACTGTCAAATTTGTCATTTAGTTTAGTTTATTTTTTGTTTCCACAATGAAAACATGAAGCAGGACCTTTGTTAAAAATTTGGATAACGACATTCGTTAAAATAATCCATTATTAAATTTCGCTATATTTAAGTCGTAGCCGCTAAACCCACAAAAAAATACAATAGTAAAAATAAATGTTTATAAAAAATTACACTAAGCCTCGAAGAAAAGTGTGCAGTAAAGTGACGGAGAAATTCCGCAACATACCAAATTGGTCATGTTATCGGTGGTCATAATAAGCGGCGCTTACTGTATATTAATAAATTATTCTTATAGATTGAGTCTTAGTCAGTTCAAAATCGTAAAATAGCGCGAACTCAACTGAAGAGGAAAAGAGATCTTAACTTATTTATGAAAAAAGAAATTTGAGCGCCATTTTCAAACTAGCCAATCAACGTGAAGATAAAATTGGCGCGAGATTTTCGGCTATAAATGCCCAGATTTTCAACATCTTGTCACAGTACCGAATTCGCGAACGAAATGGCACGAACGAAGCAAACTGCAAGAAAGTCTACCGGTGGAAAGGCTCCACGAAAACAACTCGCTACCAAGGCAGCACGGAAGAGTGCTCCAGCAACTGGTGGCGTCAAGAAGCCTCATCGTTACCGACCAGGAACCGTCGCTCTTCGAGAAATTCGTCGATACCAGAAGTCGACTGAGCTTCTTATTCGCAAGCTTCCTTTTCAACGTTTGGTTCGTGAAATTGCCCAGGATTTCAAGACCGATCTTCGATTCCAGAGCAGCGCTGTAATGGCTCTCCAGGAGGCAAGCGAAGCGTACCTTGTTGGCCTCTTCGAAGATACCAACTTGTGCGCCATTCATGCAAAGCGAGTGACAATCATGCCCAAAGATATCCAACTGGCCCGACGTATCCGCGGCGAACGTGCTTAAACGAACGCTTCGACTTCTCAAAACGGCTCTTTTCAGAGCCACCCATTGTTTTCAAAAAGATTTATATTAGAATAAGTCAATCGTATTTCCCCTAGTAGAAGGTTTAAATTATATTTATCAATTGAACTAAGCCAAATTGTTAACAATTCAAAATGAGATTGTTTTGCAAATTATAAAAGAAAGACGATCGGTTGAATACCAGGGAGTTTACTGGTATCCTTTATTGGACTCATTTTCAAATATATGTCAAATAGTTGGGTTTGTTTTATATTTTATTAAGACTATTAAGTTTGTTTATATGGACACATTTAGTTTTAATGTAACGGTTACGCAAACGTTTGTTTTACTTAAGCGACGTTAAAAGAGGCGATTTTTATTATTTATATATGTAGGTAACTAATAGGTAAGGCGAAACTGCACGCTAAAATGAAGATGATGACAGTAGAGTCAGTTGTAAACATGAGGTTGGAGTTAGGGTTAGTTCTGGGGTTGAGATTAATGTTTAGGGCAGGGTTTAAATTAGTTTCTGTAATTTTTGTGTGCAGTTTTCCTCCTTCCTGCTTTCGCTCCTTTTTGTGTTGCCCACAATAGCTGTCATATCCCCATGTATTTTATTGGTGCATATACATTTGTAATGATTGGACTTTTTTAATAAAAATACATGTATCATTGGACATCCAATGTACGTTTAAATTAACATTTAGCATCGTTCGCTCAACAATTGGCGTGTTTTTTTATTACTCAAGGAAACATTTCTCAATTTTGTCTTCTCGTATTTCCGTTATACAGTCGGGGCCGCTTAATATGACTACATTGGGACCATTTTGGTCATAAAAAAACGAAGTCTCCATAACCGTGCCTAATTCGACGCCGTAAGCCACCACAAAGTCCAACCACCGTCAATCAATAGTACAAGTGACGGTAAGTATTGTAGAGTATGAAATATTTTGTACAAGCGGTGGTACAACATAACAGAGTAAAGAACAGTACTGTGTTAGTAAATCAATGTCACAGCAATGTGACTGTTTCGTCAATAAGACCCGGTACAGCGCGCACACCCGGCATGCATGCGTACAGAAAACACGCCTTTTCAAAGGCGAAGTTATAAGTGTGTGACGGGAAAAATACTATACTGTAATAAGAGAAATGGAGAAAATGTTGGTCATACTATCCGATAATTGGTCACATTAAACGGAGAATTTTAAAAGGAGAACTTCTGGACCTTGCCAAATTGATCATAATAAGCGTCTGGTCATACTATCCATAGTCATAATAAGCGGCTCCTACTGTATATGTCGTGGCTCTATTAAGGTAATAAACCAAAAAAAAGAGAGCCAATCAGAAGTCTCATTCGCCTTTTTTTTATAACGAATAATCTCGCTGAAAATTACCATGTGCGAAGCTATAAATACGAGACAATTGGTGCGTTAGTCATCACTACTGAAAAGCAACCATGGCACCAACAGGCAAAGGAAGCAAGAAACTTGTTAAGAAGGCGGCACCGTCCGAAGGAAAGAAGAAGCGCCGATCAAAGCGAAAGGAAAGCTTCTCTATCTATGTATACAAAGTACTGAAGCAAGTACATCCTGACACTGGTATCTCCAGCAAAGCGATGAGCATCATGAACTCGTTCGTGAACGACATTTTCGAGCGCATCGCATCCGAAGCGTCGAAACTTGCCGGTTACAACAAGCGGTCTACGATCAGCAGTCGGGAAATCCAGACCGCAGTTCGACTGTTGCTGCCTGGTGAGCTTGCCAAGCATGCAGTGTCGGAAGGCACCAAGGCAGTCACTAAGTACACCAGCTCCAAGTAAATCATTAGTTTTATTCACCTTCTAAACGGCTCTTTTCAGAGCCACCCACATTTTATAAAGAGCATATTGTGTTATGTGGCGCGGAAACGGGCTAGATTGGTGTTCGCGAATCAAATTGTCACCTTATTCAACCGATAAACGGCTCTTTTCAGTGTTACCCTTAGTTTGTAAACAGATTACTGGTTAAAACATTTACACAATCGAAGTATGCGTATGCTGGTAAAATATACTAATAAAACGAATTTTAGATTTTGTTCATATATACTTATCATATCTCACACAACTATGTTAAATCATCCCAACCAAATTGAGCCCTCAATTTTACTGTCCAACTTTAATCAATGATAGGACTTAAAAATTACTTGAACAAAGGAAAGTTGTCGATTGGTGGTCTAATATCATTTTAGGGTTTTTTCCTTTTTCTACTCTGGTCTGGTCCACGCTTTTAGGCCACACCTTCTCCTAAAGCCGGCTCCCCCACAGTACTGGCCGCGCTTTACCGCACACTCTTCAGGGCTCTAAATCGTTGGGTCTTAATTAAAATTTGTTTGCTTATTTCTGTTTTCTCGCCTAGGTTTGGCGGCCGCGTCCGCTATATTTATTAATTTATATCCATTTTTTCACTGACGTGTTTTAACGACTGTTCGTTTTGCCGCCTCTTCCCGTTCCTGTATCGTGATTATATTCGTTTGCCATTTTTAAAAACTGGGGAAAAAATGAATTAACTAAACTAAAAACTAATAAATGGTGTTAATTTTGTCTTTATAGCACAACCAGTAGGGAAATTTTGCGGTGTATTGAGTCAGAGGATCCCCATCGAGACGTCACAAAATTCAATTATCAGCTTCTAAACAGTAAATATATGAAGTACAAATCGAAAGAAATAAAGGAACCTTACCCCTACATTGGGCAAGGGCGAATATAAAAATATACCAATATTTTGTACCAATATCAAGAAAATATACCAATATCTTGTACCAATATCCAGAAGCATGGGATAGAATATTGAAAGTGTATAAATAAAGTTAAGTTACTGTATAAATTCAAAAACAAGTGTCCTTTAAGTTCCCGAACAATTGGGAAAACATCATGGAATGTCATCGTACGAGAGACTATGAAAGAACCTTTACCTTTTTACACAAAAACGAGAGAACTTAAGGTACTTATCTTCTTTTAATTCGACGACGTACGACGGTAGGATATAAATACAAAAGCGACTAGATCAGCGTTTCTCAAACTATGGGTCGCGACCCACTGGTGGGTCGCGAAAGGAATCTTGGTGGGCCGTGAAAAGTTATAGAAAGCTCTGATTAACTATACTGGCTATTTCCTATACAAAAATCAAGGGGAAATTATCATAATTGTGACATCACACAATCTTGAATCGTGGCGTGATCTTCACCTGACCATACGTCATTGAACCTTTCGTCTCTCACACATGTTACAACAACTATATATAAAGTTAAGTGGGTCGCCAAAAATTGTGGTAATTAAAAGTGGGTCCCAACTCTAAAAAGTTTGAGAACCACTGGACTAGATGATTACTGCATTCTACTCATTGTCAACGAAAGAAATCTACTAAAATGTCAGGACGCGGAAAAGGAGGTAAAGGATTGGGAAAGGGAGGCGCTAAGAGACATCGAAAGGTGTTGCGTGATAACATCCAAGGTATCACCAAGCCAGCCATTCGTCGACTTGCTCGTCGTGGCGGTGTGAAGCGAATCTCTGGGCTCATCTACGAAGAAACACGTGGTGTGCTTAAGGTGTTCTTGGAGAACGTGATCCGTGATGCAGTCACCTACACCGAGCACGCCAAGCGTAAAACCGTCACGGCCCTTGATGTTGTCTACGCTCTAAAGAGGCAAGGACGTACTTTGTACGGATTTGGTGGTTAATTGAACAACTCCATCTCAACAAACGGCCCTTTTTAGGGCCACCCAATTAATAGAAAGAGATCGAAACAACACATCGGTTGTTCAAGCGTCCATGGTTAGCTGTTACAAAAATACAATTTGTTTTTGAGGGTTACAAAAAAGTAAATTTCAAAAAATAAATGTTTAATATTGTAATAATTACCGTCGGTCTCACAGTTCGAAATTTTCAAAAAATACGATTTGGATATCTGATCGTAGCCATATGATTGGTCAGCTCTTTCGCAGACTAGTTCTGATTGGTTCATTTATCTCTCTCTCTTTTGAAGACTATTTTCATGCAGCGAGCGAGTTACAACTATATTAGTTTTGAAATCTTTAATAGTACATTTATAAAATTCACAATTAGTTTTTAACTAAATTTATACTCAACATATTTTATTCGGTTGTTTTATTTTTAATTCAGTGTTCTACATGCACCTAAAAGGCCCTTCACTATTTTTCCCAGGTTAAATCCATTTCTACACGGTACTCATAATTTAGAATCTAAAAGCTTGTAACGTGCTGCATGCTGGTCGGTTTGATTTGAAATCGCTGCTCTAAAGAGTAGATCCGGCAGCTCTCGCCAGGCCATCGTAAAGTATGTTGTAGCCACGTACAAGTTAAAGGAAGATTCCGCAAATACGTTCGTCAAGCAGACTTTGAAGCGACTTGCTGTCAAAGGAGAGATTGTTCACACCAAGGGGGCTGGGCGGCTGGCGCTTCAGGATCGTTCAAGATTCCTAAACCTGTAGCTGATGCGGCCAAGAAACCTGCAGCAGCTAAGAAATCCGTCGCTTCCAAGAAAACTTCGGCCACCAAAAAGAAAGTTGCTACCCCGGCCAAGGCTAAAAATACAGTTGCCAAGAAAGCCAGGTCCAAGAAACCTGCTGCTAAGAAGATAGCTGTAAAGAAGCCTGCTGTCAAAAAGACCGTTGTAAAGAAGACACCAGCTAAAAAGACGGTTAAGCCAAAGAAGCCTGCAGCAAAGAAAGCATCCACCAAAAAGTCGACTAGTAAGTAAGAAGTAAATTCAACTGGCGTGGGAACTGTGCGGTGCAAATCCAAACGGCTCTTTTCAGAGCCACCCAACTTAAAAATAGAGATTTCGTTTGATGATAGTTAATAATCTCGAATTGAAATTTTTTGTCCAGTAGGATTCGAATTTTGTGCAGGATAACTAATCCCCTACTTTTGTAATCCAATAATTTAGGATGAAAAAATCTACAGATTAACAAAATTATTTTCCGCCTTGCTCGAACTAAAAAAACATGTATATTATTATTCATACCCCAACGATCTCGCCATTGGATCTCTTACACTTTCTTTACTGTGTCCCTGTGGAATGAAAAAAAACACAACTTGTATAAAAATTAATAATTGGTTATAAAAACTACGTCATATTCAATAATAATAGAAAATATAATCGAAGCATGAAGTTTTGTATGTATCAAGCTAATACATGTTTTTAGAAAAAGAAGGCGCGAATTGTCGTATATTTGGCGGGCATAAAAAATAAATATCCACAGATAAATACCACCCCTGTTCTAATGCAAAACTCCTGTTTGGAACTAACTTTTCAAACGACAAGGCCCAACCAATATTTGGTTATGACATTCATGTTTAACTCTCTTTCTCTCTCTCTTTCTCTCTCTCTCTCTCTCTCTCTCTCTCTCTTTTAGCTTTGACAAAACAATTTGTGGATTTGGTGCACATAAAACAAACAATTTACGTACTAGGTACTTGCATTCAGAAACAGCATTCACCAACAACAGTCGTAACCAGGCATGGATTAGCGAAATGTCAACCTCGGGCAAGTTTGAATGCGATGCTTTAGTCGTGTAAAGCACGTTTCTAACTAAACGCGTAGTTTTAACAGCGTTCTTAACATCATTCATTAAATATGATAATTTCTTGTAAAAAATCTTACTTTGATCAAAACCGAATGCTAGATTTTTTTATCATATATTATCGCGTGTAAACGTTTCGTGGAATGTCGAGTTTTACTGAATCTCTTTTTCGCATTGTGATTGGGCGAGCAACAACTTTCTGATTGGTTCCGACGCTCTATTCTTACGTGGTACAAATACAAATGCATAATGAAAAACTGAGTAGCAACCGGTATTTTTACAGCCGCCGTTAAAACAGCTGTTCTACTTCGGGATAGCGACCAGTAATCAAATTGGCCATTTGCTACCAACTTCGACACTTTACATGCTATAGGTGGCTCTGAAAAGTCTAAACAATTAAGAAAGAGAATAACATGTCATGAAAACGATACTACACGCGGGAAACTACCAATAAAACAATTAGAACACGTATAAGCTGACGGTGTAGCCTTTCCTGCTTTCCGCTGGTTTCTCTCTATAAGGTGGATAGCTCTTACCTCCAACCCTTGATAATATCCCATTGCTTCTCCTCGGTCCCTTCCGCTTTTGGTTTCCTCTTTTCAGTGTGTAGTTTCCCTTTGTCATCCTTTCCTCGTTTTAGTATTGTCCATTAGATTGTCCAGAGAGTGACCTCGACGATTTGGGGAACTGGCGGGATTTGGGGAATCTCCATCTCCCAGACGGTCTACAAGATCTACACCGCCGTGTTGGCCTGTCGACTGCAGAGCTGGGCGCATAACGGTGGCGTCATCTCTTGAAACCAAAAGGGCTTAATGCCGTTCGAGGGGGTGTACGAGCATGTATTCCTCATCGACTCGGTCGTCGGTGACGCGCGCGCGACCCGGAGGTCGCTGGCCGTGTGCTGACTTGACCTCCGGAACGCTTTCGGCAGCGTCGACCATAACACAATAGTCGAGGCGTTGTCTCGCTTCGGCGCCCCCGCGGGCCTAGTGGAGATAATACCGGACATCTAAACGGGTGGATACTGCCGAATAAGAACTCGTGCGGGGTTCACCCCGGACATCCCTGTCGGTCGTGGAGTACGACAGGGCTGTCCCTTATCCGGTATCATCTTTAACCTCGTGATGGAGGTCCTGCAGCGGGGCGTCGAAGCGAACAACGCATGTGGATACCGGCTCTCCTGTGCCGGCGGCGTCCGTCAGGGTGCTCGCGTACGCCGACGATGTGGCTCTGGTTGGCTCTTTCAGGGCTGAGATAAAGATACAGATGGGCGTGTGTGAGCGATTTGCCGCCTGGGCCGGTTTTTATTTGAACAAGAAGTGCGTCGCCATGGTACCAAAACATCAGAGAGGGGTCGGAGGCTTTTGGATTCGGCGCCTCTTCGCCTTTGCGGGGAAGAGGTGGCGACCCTGTGCCCCGACGTCTTCTACAAGTATCTGGGGGCGCATACCGGCTACGGGCGGCAAACGGTTGGACGGCTTGACGATCTAGTCAAAAGACAGGTCGTCAGGTTCTTTACCGCGTTCCTCACACCCGCGCCTGCCGAAGAGCAGGTGTCGGGCTTTTTTCCACACGTTCCCCGACGCAGTGGGCCTGGGGACGTCGAGTGCGACATACTGACGGTGAACCAGGCCTTTAAGATGCTGTCTTTACCGGACCATCTCGTCTCGCTGGTTGCCAAAGGCCGTCTGGGGATTCACGCCGCACGCATAGGCCGGTCCGAGACGGCGTCCGCTTGCGCCATGGCGGACTACCTGAGCGGGGACTCGGTAATGAGGCACAAGTCGTGGAAAACCGGATACAGGATGCCGGCGCCAATCTCTGGACAGCCACACGAGCTGCCAGCCGGCGCCTGTCCCTCCGGTTTTCCCCGCAGGCCAAGGCCTTTTCGGCCTCGAGTCTTGCACCTTTATCATCGCCCTCAGGAAGCGGCGCTTCTTGACCCGAAGGCTCCACCACAGGCAGAACCTGTGTTGGCGGAACCAGTGGGCGGCCCTTCCTAACCAAGAGAAGACCGTCGCCGCCTACCCAGCTTCCAACAACTGGGTCAAGGGCACGTCCTCCCTGGCCCCTCAGGCCCTATTCTTCGGCCTGCATCCTGCTCCATGCACTTAGTACGTTAAGAGGTTTGGGACAGGTGTCATAAGATTACAGATTTTAAAACCGACCATTGTCATACTAACGCGTAATTGTATCTGCGGTTAAGTCAATTATTAATACACCTTATATCAACGTTATCACACGCATAACCGTTAGATTATCCACGGGTAACTGGAACTATTGCAGTGCCCTGTGTGTGATCTAGACGGTTTTATTTTAACTTTTTAGGTGAGCCTATTAACCCATTGGATATAGGCGATGACATCCAAGCGGCATTACCCTAAGGGCAAAACCAACTAGCCCGCGACCGGTTTCGATTCTACAACTGTTTGACTGAAACACGACGCACTAACCCATAAAGATATTCGACCGAAAGCAGCTTAGCCTATCTTAATATATATCTCTAATAACCAGAGACTGGGCACAGGGTCATCTTACTATATAATACTTTTATATTTTTTCGACACGGTGATGTGCAAGTCAACGGTACTGTTTTGTCCGGCCGGTTAGTCTGGCGGTTAAGTGCGTCGCCTTTCAATCGAAAGGTTTAAGGTGCGAAACTGGTCGCTAGCTAGTCGGTTTTGTCCTTGGGCAAAGCACTTTACGGCCATTGCCTGAACCCAGCGGATTAATGGGTTCTAACAAATTGAAGGAACGTGTCTATTATATATAACACACTGCAATGACTCCGGTAACCCGACGGTGCGGTTGAAGTGATCAGACGATTTCCCGTGTGTTAACCCCCTTGGTTTTCCCATTTCCGCGGATAAACATAAATATCCTATCCTATCCTGTTATTTATATAGGGACAAGTAAATAAACCGCTCGCGTTAACCACTCGGCCACACAACCGTTCTGCCTTACATGATATCTAAAAACTAAGGTAACCCGACATTGCACACTGGATTTTATGACGATTGCCCGTATCAAATATTTTTCATAACCTCACTCACACCATCGGGTTACCGGAGCTATTGCAGTGTGTTGTGTATGATTTACACGTTCCTTCAATTTGGTAGAACCCATTAAACAGCTGAGGGTTCATATATATACATCTTGATTTTAAATGACGTATTTTAACGACTGTTCGTTTTGCCGCCTCTGTTCCTATGTTACGTTTTGTCATACTTTTGTCTCTTGCAATTTGGGGGAATAGAGAACTAACCAAAACTAACGTTTATAATTTGGTTCATTTTATTCACTAAGCTCTTTTCACAGAAATACTAAAGCAATATAAAGGCAGAAAAAAACACCAATAACTCTACAGTGTTAAACAATGTACATCAACTCACAATGATATGAGGGGGTAAAAATCTAACACTACGCAAATTTTGAAGAATAACACTAAGGTAAAAACTTTGATCGACACAAGTTTAATTTTTTAGATTGTGCAAAATATGGTAAGAAAGTGGTGCAACTGTTCATAGGGAGGTAAAACATAAAGGGCAGTTGGTACAAAATCCATCACAAGATAGGCAAGATTTTTGCTGGTGTGTAATGGGTTTGGGGTTTGTCAAGGCAGTGTATTATATGATAAAAATGATGTTTGCACAGGGATTAAAATTAAGTAGCTGACAGCAGTGTTAGAAAGACTGTTTCTATTTGTAATTTAAAACTGATTTGATTTAAGGTTTTTGGATTCTAATTTATGAATTTTACAAGTCATGATTGGAATTTTTGTCAAATAACTTAAATTGTAAAGCTTTTACCAGATTATGACTGTTTTCCTTTAACCTCGCAGTTTTAGCATTAAACTTTTGTGCTCATGCAGCAATACTGTGAAACATGTTATTGCAAAATGCAAGAAAAATACAAAAAATATTCGGAACTTAACTCATTACCAATAAACACTTTTACGGAACGACTTTAAAATGGAACAGTTTCTTATTTAATAAACTAAGTACACTGTATGAAAATTGTAAAAAAAGAAGCACAAATCCTATTTACAGGTAACATACATTTGGGCATTTACTTTATATGTAACCTTACATGTGATGTTAAAAATTAACATGCACCCTTTCTAAGATAAATGTTATAAAGCATATTTATTATCATTTTAAAATTCACTTGTTTATGACATCATTAAGGTTGAGGCAGATTTCTATGACATCACCATAGCCAGGCATTATTACCTCATAAAGAGTAAGGCAGGAATTCTTTATCACATAGGCAGATAAGGACCGCTCACAAGAAGTTCCAACCAATCACAGCCCTCCTCTTTAAACGCATGGGCGATCAAGCGAACAGCCTCGTTGTGGGTAAGCTTCCGTAACGAGGTCCCGTTCACCTCGTGGATCACGTGACCGACTTTGATACGTCCGCAGAGCTGGGAGCAGCTCCCAGGCTGTAAAGATGGATGGGGAAGGATATTCAGGTTTATCCTGTTTTATTCAGTTTTCGAACTTATTTTCAATGGATGGAAAGGATTAAGATTATATCTCCTTAAATGGAAAAAGTAGGGTGTTAACACACGGGTAATCGTCAGTTCACCACGCGACGACCCATGGGTTACTGGAACCGGAGTTATTGCAGAATAAATATGCACCACATATTTCTCTCTTTAGGTATGCGATGGTATGAATGTGGTAATGACTCATCCCTTAAGACTATACAGCAATTATGATGCATCCGGTTAGTTTAAAGTTTTTTATAACGCATAGCACCGTCAGCTAAAAGGTGGTGGGATTGAAATCAGAGTGTTGTTCCCATGGACAAGGCATTTGCAAAATGTTGCCTAAACAAATAGGGTTGTTTACATAAAAACTAATGTTTTTGTTAATTTAACACATCACAATAGCTCTATTAACCCGATGTTGGGTACGAGGTAATCTGATGATTGCCCGTGTAATAACCTTTCCATGCGTTTTATCATGTACTTGGATAAAAATTTAATATCCTTGAGATTAAAAATGATTAAACGAAAAATTTTAGTTAAACTCTTCCCACCTGTATCTTGGCTACCAAAGGTAGGGGTTGCTGAGTACCAGCCCCACCGGCAATGGTCAGCCCCAGTGCATTTGACCTCCGGAATATTACCACCTTCTGTTTGTCAACATTCGGGAAGAAAAACGGGAATTTTGAGTCATTTTCCTCATCCGATGACATGGTTTCATTCAGATCGATCTTACTAGGCTGAGGAATATGATAGTTTTATTTTCCGTAGGTGAACTGTAGAAAAGGGGTTGATGCATAGGATAGAGTGTTTAGTATAAAATAACTGAAAATAAGAGTGTTTAGTATAAAATAACTAAAAATAAGAGGGTTTACCATAATATTACATGTTTAGTATAAAATAACTGTTTTAGGGCATAACCAGAAATCAAGAGCGAAAAGCGCATGGTAGATTAGATCATGGATCATTCATGTTTTCTTACACTACCAACAATCCTTCATGTAACTTTGCCTGCATTGCTTTTCTTAGTTGATAAAATAGCGCTGGTGATAACAGCGTTTTTTTCTTTCGTAAGGTCGCCATCATTTAAAAAAAAATCACTGGAATCTTTACCCAGCAATTAAACTTGGAGCCTACCTTCAAAGATTTGGGTTTGTTTTTCTCCACTTTTTTAACAGCTGGCTTTGATAGGCTGAAAATAAAAATATTTCAATTAAAGTTTTTATTACAAGGACGTTTATACTACAAGGCACATAGTCTAGGGGATTAGGACGGAGAGTATGACCAAAAAGGTGCCTTGTTCAATCTTCACCCTGACCACTTTGCGACTGTGTCCTTGAGCAAGGCACTTGTAGTCCTTGTTTCAGTGAATTCAAATACTAAGTTTACCGGTATATAAAATGTACAACACACTTAAATAGGATTGATTATCTAACACTTAATTGAAATATATAATGAATGCTATTGTCCCACACACGACAATAAAAAATATGTATTACTACATTTAATGCGTCTATAAAATTTACGAGCACTAGTGCATTGTAATCATGTTACCCCAATAACATTATCAGTCATTTCAAGTGTGCCTTTACTGATTGATAATGAGATTGGGTTACATTGTTTTTTTACTCTCTGTTATCAAAAACTGACCCTATTACAACAGCATTTCATTTTTAGAATAAGGCATTTTTCTTGTAAAATTTAGAAATATGAAAGTTTTTATTTCATTTGGGTTAACATTGCAAAGTCATCATGGCACAAGTTTATGATTAAGTAATGCAGCTTTTACACAGATCTTTCAAGTCATTTTCATAGATGTTTTTTTAGAAATGCTCTATTTTTTTTAGTTTTTTTAACATTTTGTGCCTGCGTTGCACTGTATGTATCTGCGTGGCAGTCTTTACCACAATAAGTTACTTCATATGAAATCCAAAAGGATTGATTTAGTCTATTATGCGTGGAATATTATACAACTCCATTTATTTTACTTCGACCTACTATGAACCCACATTCGTTATTTATTCAGTTGTAGCATCACTTTATTATACTTGAGAAATGACCCGAAATATCGTAAAACAAACCTGTTGTGTTTATGGTGCAAGAATTAATACAATTTTGCAACAATAAAATGTAATTTTTGAAATAGAAAGCAAAAAATAAGATTATTAAATAAAAATAACCTAGATGTTGTTTTGATCACATTGCATGGAAATGTAAGCATGAGTTATAAAATATATTTTTTGGACATTTCAGAAAATTTACGGCATTTTAAACAATTTGTATTTTTTGTTTACGTAATAAAATATTTTGGGGACATTTTCCAAACTTGACTGTATTTTAAATGATAATTTTAATCTGCCTGTAAGTAAGCTAACGCAGGGGATGTAATAACACCAGTAATCGGGAGAACTACGTAACTACTCTTTGGCCACTATTATAGTGTGTATCTTGCAGACATTGCTATAGCTTTTGTTCTACCAAATAACCTATTTGGTTTAGAGTGCCTTGCCTATGGACACAATCAACGAAATACCAGTTGGTTTCGATCCCACAACCTTTCTGTTGAAAGTCCATTGCTCCACTAGATAAACTAACTGGAGGTTGGATTACCTGGTTTGGTGAACTTCAGCTGTGACGTTAAATTGGTGGGGCACCGATGGTGTTTTGGTGGGGGGAGAAATAAATGATGTTGGGCGTAGGGTGATGGTGGATGGAGAGTCCGTTATCTTCGGCGGATGCGGGGATGCGTCCGACATCGTACTTGATGCTGAGGAGCTAAAGGATAGCGGAGGAGGTGGAAAGTCATCATTGGTGACCCCGTGATTTACGTCCTCCTTGGGTTTGTGGTTGGGTGGGGTGAAGAAAAGAGGTGACGGAAGAGCTGGGTGGGTGGGGGTTTTGTTTCCAGCTTTGATTCTTCCGGAATGTGAGGAACGGTGCTTCTCGAGGGCCAGACTAAACGGACTGATTGATCGATCTTTCGGGTCAGTTTTCACAGGGGATGTGAACGCAGGATCAGTTTTAGGTGGGATAGATGATTGGTGACCGTTTATCGATGCGTTAACTGTGCTTTTAGGTTGGGTATGAGATTTTAGACTGCCTTGTGTGCTTTTGTTGGATTTCAGACTATGTTTGGGGGTTGTGTACAATTGTGTTTCATCTTTAGATATCGAACTTAGTTTTGTCTCCTCTCTGGGTGCTGTGTTTGATCTTGGGGTGATTCTACGGTTTTTTGGTTCTTCGTATTCAAAAGATGAAGTCGTATCAAACGCTTTCCTTGCTCTAAAAGACGAACGACGGGGCTTGTTCGGAGGTGGGGCTTTTGGGGGCACGGGTGGAATTCGGGGTTGATGGTTGGGGGAATGAACTGGTGATATCAGAGCCGTTGTTTCAACGCTAGGCGGGGTTTGAAATGATGTATTAGGGGTCGATTGTAACTTGGGGGGTTCAATGACAGGGTTATCTTCCTTTAACCTGTCGGTTAAATCAACTAAGCCGTTTGAGCTTTCCGGGGTGATTTTCTCTACGGTAACTTTCTCTTGGGTAACTGTTTCCGGAGAGACCCCGTTGACCCCATTAGGTGATTCCCCCTGGTGACGATGACGTAAAGCTTCGACCTCTCTTCGTAGAACGAGGACATCAAATCGATCCAAATCCCGTTGGGTAATGTAATCACGCACAACCGACATAAGAGAGAACTGTGGAGGATAGCAAATGGTTACTAAACTTGTAATCCGATAGAATACCACAAGCAAAGATGCAGTTTTTGGCTAAAATCATTATATTAAGGCAAATTAAGTATAATTTTAGAGCACTGTAGGGTCGTTAGGAATGCAATTTTAATAGCGAGAAAGAAGTTTGGAGTGCTTCACACCTTTCCTGACATTCCGCCACTATCCCAATCAGTTAATCAACTAATTTGTTTTAAGCACAAGCTTCAACAAAATCAACAAATTAAAGCACACGCTTCAACAAAATCAACAAGTTTAAGCACACGCTTCAACAAAATCAACAAGTTTAAGCACAAGCTTCAACAAAATCAACAAGTTTAAGCACAAGCATTAACAAAATCAAGCACAGGCTTCAATAGAAATAACCAACCTTCTCGTGATCTGGCAACAACTCGGACAGCGCAAGCACAAGAGCATCAGGAGACACATGTCCTGATAAGTACTCCTTCACGTAATACTTCAACGATCTCTGTTCTTCCTCGGAAAGCGTCCTCCATACAGAGTTCGAGCTCAGTGAGTTGTTCAACGCGGCGAGTTTCATCGGGATTTTTCCGTCGCCGTTGACGGAGCGCTTGTTGGGGAGGATCATCTGTTTCGTTGGGCTTGTCATTTTTCTCTGGAACGCCCCCTGTAAGGGTAATATGGTGGTTTAGTTTATTTATTTTTTGGCCCAGTTTTAAAAATGGCAAATGAATATAATCACGATACGGGAACGGGAAAAGACGGCAAAAAGAACAGTCTTTAAAACATGTCATTAAAAAAAAGATATAATTTAATAAATATAGCGGACGCGGCCGCTAAACCTAGGCGGAAGCACAATATTAAGCAAACAAAATTTAATTAAGACTAAACGATATAGAGCCAGTTACTTCGTAACTGTTGTGTTTAAAAAAATGGTCTGACCAATCCAGCAAGCGTGGGGTATTTATCAATATTCAATAGAATACTTATGCTTATACCGAGAATGGTATAATCCAGGTTGTTATAACAGAGGTATTCGTGCAGGTTTACAGGGACTCATAGGAAAGAATGTTGGCTATGAAGCCCATTACCAGATTCGAACATTAGAGTATCATTACGGAACGGTAGCTGCCTGTGCTGACAGTATTTAGTTTAATATATATATATCAGGTGTGTTGTAACATTAGCATTTGTTAGAATACCAACTATGTGTTCACAGTCAGATTGTTTTGATCACAGTCAGATTGATTATTGTGATTGTTCTGACGTTGTAACATTCGCATTTTACTATGTGTTCACAGTCAGATTGGCGCATCTATCCCAGTGTATTGAACACACTCTCACAACCGAGCCATCAGTCTGAATGTTTTCATCACCGAAATACAACAAATTCTCACCCTGACCCCGTTGGGTTGTATCTTGCCCACCACCTTACCCCCTCCAATACTGCTGTGCAGCGACACACGATCGTCAATTGCTCGGTTCTGTGACAAGTTGGCCGACTGTCGTAATACAGAGATGTTAATAAACGAACAGGCAATTCATCAACCTTTGTTTAATTAAAATAACAAATACGAAAAAAGGTGTGAAAATCTTAACTTGAATAATGTCAATTTTTACATCCAATTTTTTAATGTTGTTTAAATAAAACAACCCATAAATATAACTGCAAATTTCAACTTGAAAACTAGTCCTAACCGTCCAGAATGTAGATTTTTACAGTTCTGAGCATTTGCCTATTGATGGGTTGCTAAAATGATAAAAGTCAGTATATTGTAATTGGATATCTGGTCTAGTTCGAGCTTCACACTAACACAACTGTTGGCAACAGTCTTGCTCAAAGCAACTAAAATAAAAAAATACTGAAGTGTCATCGTAGACGAAAAATCCATTATTATTTTTTTGTAAAACAAAAATATTTGACCTGGCATTTTTAGTCTCTTATTTAAATGGAATCTAATATATCTTCAGTTACAAAACATCTGATTCTTAATCCATACAGATATTTAGGATTTGTTATTTCAACTGCTCAAAACAATTTGTTTATTCGACTAGTGGCAGAAGTTGTGTTAGTTCGATGCCAGAAAAGAACCCGATTTTAGTAACAGCTACTCTCACTAAAGTAGTTCTGGCAACCTATCTTAGCCGTTTGTTAAGTACTGTAAAAATTTGCAATCCGGACGGTTAGGACTAGTTTTCAAGTTGAAATTTGCTGTTACATTTATGGTTGTTTTATTTAAACAACATTAAAAAATTGGATGTTGAAATTGACATTAATTAAATTATTTTCCATGTACATTAACAAAGTGGGTTAAGAATATGAAACATCACATTATTAACACCATTGATGGTTCAGTAACTTTTATCACCGACATTTTAATACTTATTCTCCAAGACCTAGAAAAACTTAATTGTGAAACCTAAGTAACACGAAGCAACAATATTATCTCCATCTTAAAGTGAACATAATGGAGCATTATTATGCCTACACCATATTAAGCAGAATTTAGCTACTAGCCACCAGTACAAATATAATGTTACATCTCTTAATTTTAATGATTTCGCAAACTTAAAAAAAAAAAAAACTTACAAACAAAACAAATGTTGCCCATATATTGCAATATCATATTCAGCAAGTTAAAGTAAACACAATGAAGCATTATTAAGCCTAAACCCTGCAAAGCATGGTTTAGTTGCTACCTGTCTGTACAAACACAATGTTGCATCTCTTAATTTTAATTGTTTCAAACTATAATAAAAACGAACTCACATGTGGAACCTTGCCGACATATTGCACTGTCATAATCAACATTCGACTCGAGCGGATCAACTGCACAGCGTCAGCGTGAGTCATTCCAGCCAAACTTGAGTTGTTAACTTCAAGTATTTCATCCCCTGCCTTTGAGCATGGTTTGGTCAAAGGTGTCGATTACTTAAACTTAAGTTTTGAATAAGGCAAAACTTAGTTACTAGAATAGGCAACTTCTCTAAAATATGCTTCTGGAACTACAAAATGGTTACGCTGCCATTTATTTCTTCCATTAGACTGTTTAATGGTAAAAATGTTGGATGAGAAATAAAGTATATTTTAGGATAGGATATTCATGTTTATCCCCGTGAATGGGAAAACCAATGGGGTTAACACACAGGCAATCGTCAGATCACCTCGCGCCCATCGTTGGGTTACCGGAGCTATTGCAATGTGTTGTATATGACAGACACAATCCTTTTTTATTTAGTAGAACCCATTAATCTGCTGGGTTCAGGTAATGTCGTTAAAGTGCCTTGCCCAAGGACACAACCGACTAGCTAGCGACAAGTTTCGCACCTTCAACCTTTCGATTGAAAGGTGACGCACTTAACCACTAGATCGACGGACCGGACAATATGCATTTGTATATGCCATCACACATTTTTGCCACCTCTGGCCCACAGGAGATTGAAGCCTAAAGGTTTGGTTATGGAGTTATACAGCCATAAACATTTAAACAATTTTAGCATCAACATACATCAAACATACACTAAGTGTGATGGAAGACATTTCCACACCCAAATGTAGATTTAAGAACATGAAATGCGTTAAAAAGCTGTCCCCTTCATATATTATACAGTATCTATTTAAACTAACAATTTCTATTATCTTTAATCTAACTGAGTGAAATTATAATAAAAACAGATGCGATCATTGGATGCTGAAGACTCAACCTGTCCTTTTGATCACTGGATCCAACAAGGTTTGTTTTTAAGAAATATTTCTCTAGTTTAATATTCCCAAGGTCTCGGATATTCCAAACGCAAGTGTTGAGTTGAACCAACTGGCAATTTCAAATGTGCAAGAGAAAGAACGAGGAGTATTTGTCAAGGGGATAAATACTTCTTTCTAACCATGTCCGGCCGGTTGGTCTAGCGGTTAAGTGCGTCGCCTTTCAATCAAAAGGTTGCAGGTGTGAAACTGGTCTCTAGGAAGTCGGTTGTGTCCTTGGGCTTATATACAACACACTGCAATAGCTCCAGTAACCCGACGATGGGCGCGAGGTGATCTGACAATTGCTTGTGTGATAACCTCCTTGGTTTTCCCATTCACGGGGATAAACATGAATATCCTATCTCGTTCTCAAAACATATAGAAACACCCCGTACCTTTAACCCAGCATTCTCAGCAGCGGACCCGTCGTCCACTCCTGTGACAAACACCCCGAGTCCATATTCAGCCCCTCCTCTTATCATTAACCCGAGATTCTGACCTTCTTTCACGCACAGATTAATCTGGGGTGGTTAATTTATACGTTTCCAAGACTGTTTTAATTTTAATTTAAAATTTCTATATTATGGGTTTATTTATTAAAAAAATTAACAAAATATATATATATATATTATATATATATATTTATCACTAAAAATTCTAAATTTATAAAATATATGAACCAATTTTACTCTTTAAACTTTTTTGTCCTGAAAAAACATTTATTCCTAAATTCATGAATTACACATTCCAGGAAATATTAAGTTAATTTTTTTTTAAATTACCCTTCTTTGGCCAGCTGATAATAGACGTAATCCACTCTTGCTGTGGTCAAGTTTAGAGTGACCATTGACGGGGGGTGAGGGTGGTCTCGCAACAGGGGCTTGTTTGCCACGTCGGGGTAATAAATGTTTAGCAGCTTGGGGTTTGATGTAAAGTATGAGTTTGTCAGATTTTTTCATTATCTGTGGATGAATTAGGCACAAATTCAGGGGTGGGTGCTATTCTAGTGTGTGGATTAACTGTTAACACATCAGGCCATCAACTGAAAGGTTGTGGGACCAAAACGAACAACTAGCTTATCTGTCTTGTTTTTGGACCTGAAGCATGGTGTCCTGTGCAATGCTAAAGCAACAGTAATTGATGTGTGGGAACATCCTGCATTTCCCACTCATACAAATAATAGTGATCATTATATTTTATCCCGAAACATTGTGATAGTGAGACTCCCAATGCCCAGATTCAAATTGTTAAACATTTTTAACTGTGTGAAAAGGTTATTAATTTATATTTATAACCAGGCGTACATCTGCTAGTATTGTCAGTCAACCAATGCTACATTTATTTCGATTGGCCCAATTAGTTTTTGCTTTGTTTTGTACTCCAATTTTGTTTATTGTTAATACTGTGGAAAAATAAAACAGATTACCAGTAATGAATAAACATTGCAAGCTTGCGGCCTTTATGGTAGAATATACTGGTATATAAAGTGTACCCTAAGTTTCGATGGCAGTTTCTTAAAGAATTTGTTTTTTTTATAAAAAGTTAAATAAACCGTTAAAAGAAACATATGAAAAGGTAAAAAAAGGAATAAAAAGTTAAAAGGAAAAACTCTATAGAAGATCCTTTAGTATTATTTAAACAAAACGTTACAATGGAACTTTCTTAGAAAAACATTGTTTTGGTTTGGAAATAAAAGGGAACAATTGTACAGCAGATCCTATATTATTATTTAAACACAAACTTTCAATGGGAGTTTCTTAGGGAAATTGTTTTGGTTTGGAAAGTTTAAAGGAAAAATTCTACAGAAGATCCTATAAAGAGAACAAAAACAATCGTCAAACCGATCGATACAAAGGCCACACAAATTGATGCCACTTCAAAGAAAGTCTGCTACGCTGGCATTTAAAATTTTATACAACAATTCAAGGTTCAACATTCTTTATGATAAAACTATTAAATCAGGCGGCTTGGTACACAAGATTGGAGCACTACGAGGCAATTATATTGAAAAGCACTTTACGTTGAAGGGTACTTGACGTAGCTACCCTTATTTATCGCTTGTCGCAACTTGGAAGCATTCGTACGCTACTAAACCACACCTACTAGTAAGTACCGCAGGCTATTACAAATATATTCCAGAAACTTCTAAGAGTTTCAATGTCATTTGACCATTTTTATCGGTTTTATATTCTAATGTGGCATATATATAAAAGATGACCTTTTGGTTTATATATATATATTTCCATTTATAATTTTATAGCGTTTTTTTTCCAAAGTAGCTTTACATTTAAAATGAGTTTGACACCAAATTAAGAAATTAGCCATTTTGCAAATATGGAAATGGACCATAATCTACAATCTACACCACAGTGTCAGTAACTAATTTAACATTATTCTACAATTAGTTTAACATTATTCTACAATTTTTGGATATTTGTGCAATTATTTTAATTAATATACTTGACCAGTAGATAGTGTTCAATTTTTTACATTTAACAGATCAAAATTTATTCCGAATATCAATTTATATGTAAAAGGATTGCGTTGTCAGTTTAATTATTTTTTAAACAAGAGTTATCTATATATATTTTCACTAGTATATATCTAGTCCAATTAATTAAACCTAGTTTAAAAAGATTGCTCTTTTTCATCAAATTCAAATAGGTTAATCATTACGCATATCACCCAAAATATTTAAGGAGCATGCATATTTAAGAAAGCCCTTCACTATAGAAGAAAACGAGTGGAACTATATTATTCATGCGTATAAATAATTAATCTACTATGTGAAGGCCATGCACACAGCAAGTGAATGAACACCTCAAAATTGAAAAGGCAAGAAAAACAATAGTACTGTAAGTAAAATAAAAACACAGGCGACAGGTAAAACTGTAATTCTATGACAAATTAAAGCAATCTAAACAGTATCTTAAATCAAGTTATATATATTTATATCCTTTTTTTTTAATTATAACATTTTTTTAAATTTAAACACTTGACTAATTCACTTAGGGGTTGGAGGTGTTTATTATGAGGACTACAAAGGTGTATGTTCCGACTTTTAGTTCATCAGTTACACCACACATGATCAGATAAAAAGGGGAGTAATATTGAACACAAACTACAATAACTTCATCTATATCGTTTGGTCTTAATTAAATTTGGATCGCTTAATATTGTTCCTTTGCCTAGGTTTGGCGGCCGCGTCCGCTATATTTATTAAATTAAAGTTTTTTTTAATGACGTGTTTTAACGACTGTTTGTTTTGCCGTCTTTTCCCGCTTTTGTGTCGTGATTATATTCGTTTGCCATTTTTAAAAACTGGGGAAAAAAATGAATAAACTAACTAAACTAAAACTAAATATTCAATTTAGTGCATAACCCGAAAGTGGTGTTAAGGTAATCTGACGTTTACCCATATTACAATACTCCTGTGCTTCCCAACCATGTGGCTAAACATAAACATATTAAAGAAACCTTGGTGTTACATTAATATGAAGTCATATTAAACAACATTTCCAGTTTTAATTACCGGTACCACATTACAGTGATTTTGCAATGGCAACATCCTCTTTTAATACCCAAATATAAATGAATACTAACTGAATTGCAACATTGTGGTAAACTTTATAATCAAAGTATTATATACATCCAGTCTATCAAGCCATGCTTTTTACAGGGTTGCAGATTAAAAAATGAAATTTGTGGTAATTTTTTTTACTAATATGTGGGTAAATGTGGTACCTTTTTGTCCCCTATGGCTAACTACTCCATTGGTAACACATTACATGTTCCAAGTTAAATTTCCAAGGAGATATATGTTTGTTTTAACATTATTATTGGCATTAAGAGTGATGGTTCTAGATCTAGCTCCTATGACAACATATACAAAAAAATCTAAAATTTAGGGCCCGAAATACGTACATCATACAATAAGATCTTAATATTTAATTTTTTACATATATTTCCTTTCTAAATATTGGTTGTATAAGTACATTATACAACATATACCTTTTTTTACAATTATCAACAAATGTAACTTTTTTTACAATTATCGCTAGGCCTACAAAAAATATTGACTGTATATGTACGTTGCACAAGAATCAATAATATTTTCATCTACTATAAATAGGGTACATCCGCGTACATTGTAGGAAGTGCATATTATGTCATCCACCACAATTTACCTGCACAGCCACATCATGGGATATAGCCGAGTGAAGTGAAGTGTCGTTGACGCGAACGATTAAATCACCGGCTTTTATATTAGCCTCGTCTGCCGTTGAGCCTTGTTCCACAGGTGATATAAAAAATCCTGCGGATTTAAAGTTAATAAATCACATCCCAAATCTAATACTGTGTCCTTCTGTCCTTAAAAGTTAACATTGCTAGCTTAAATCCAGTGATTCAATGGATTGACCAAAGTTTAAGCAAGCTTCGAACAAAAATTGAAATTATACCAACAGTCCAACGGTTAATAGATCAAAGCCAGTCTCTTGCTAGTTACAGTAATAGTTGAACTTAAAAACACTGTAAGTTGTAGATTTAACTTATGGGTCATATGTATAAATGTACACAATATACAAATTAAACGCAATACTATGGATAGACTATGATTATTAAAACGGCGTTCTGATCTGTTCACGTTGTGGCTGGCATCCAAAAACTGCTAATTTTCTGATGTAAACATAAAAACTTACTACTAATTTGAAAGCGATTTCTTTTTTCTTTAAGATAACCAAAATATCGCTATGTGATTTGGGTGTTTTATCATATACACCCATCTAATTTCAAAAAAATGGTAATTCCACTTATCACAGCATATACAGTACTAGATAAATTGATAAACCAACCTGTTCCAAATTCAGCCCCACCGCCGATAATAAATCCTAATCCACTTTTTCCTGATTTCGGGCGATGTAGTTTGATTTGGACGACGTCAGATTTGCGTGTCACATCTGGGGTCGGAACTTTCTTCTTTCTAAAGCTGAAAAAACAGGGGTGTTAATTGCTTTGGATAGATAGGCTAGGTTTGGATAAAAAAAAATTAAGCTGACACCACAAATTTATGATGATTGTATTTTTTTTATTATTTTAACTTCCCCGATTGCAAAATTACAAAAATTATCATTTAACACAATTTTACCTTTTACACAGTATACATAAGATAAATAGATAACACAATCAGGATGTCAAGAAATCATTTAAATGCTTTTTTACTACAAAGTAGAGTTAAAATTGATAAAACAATTAGGAAAACAAGAAATCATTTAAATGCACTTTTACTACAAAGTGAGTTTAAACTTATAAAAGAAACCCAAACCACCTTGACTTTTTCATAAAACTCCCAAATTTTGATGACTCCTCCTTTCCGACTTCATTAAGCTGAGTTTCCGAATAATGCCTCCTCCGATCGGAGGACTTCAGACTGGATGTTGATGCTTTTCGTGCTAGGACTGCCTTTACTCTTCTGCGGACTGCTGATCCGAATGTCCCAGATGAAAAGAGCTTGTTGCTCTTCCGGCTGCATTTGGTTCGGTTTGATTTCAAGGCTTATATTTAAGGGGGTTGGATTTAGGGATTGTATTTGCGAGGTTGCATTTAGGGTTGTTATTTTGGTATTTGCATTTTGGGGGTTTGTATTTAGAGGTTTGTATTTGGAGGTTGTATTTTATGGGTGAAATTTGGGGGTTGTAGTTGGGGGGTTGCATTTAGGGGGTTTACATTAAGGGGTTTTGCATTGAGGGGATTGCATTTATCACCTGTCTACACCAAACATCACCTTATTTCGGACATGCTTGCCGAACGAACTGGCCGATTATCTTCATTTAGTTGAAACTTCCTGTCTTGAGTGTTCCCACAACTTGTTATGCTGAATGAAATACAATTATTCAATTCAGCGAACATATGATGTTGTCATTTTTTTAGCTTATTACATATAATGTGGAAAAGATCTTGTATTACCGTATTGCTATCCAAAATAGTCAGACTATTCAATATAATTGTTGGTTGTTGTGCTGTGATCCGGATTCTTATTAACTGTAGTTTGGATTACATTATTTTTACTAACCTTTTTACCTTAATGGTGATAGTAAGAAAAGCAGGTTTACAAAGTTAGAGGTGCTAAACTACACCACTAACACTCCTGATTTAAACTAAAATTCCCTAAATAATACTTAATCATACAGATTTAAACTGAGAAGCAAATATTATAGCAAACCAACATGCACATTTAACAACGATGGTACTTATCGGTAATCCTAAACTATTGTCAACTTTTCCACCAACCACCTTTTATATAACTTAACGAAATAAGTATCAACGGCATTAAAAGAACCCACAAAAAAAAATTTCTCTAAAACACTAACCCAATCCCAGAGTCATCGGTTTGTTGCAATGACACGCTGCTTTCTCTACTCGAACCCGACCTTCGAATGTAAACTCCTTCGCAAGTAAACTGATCGAAACCTGCTCGATCAGCCATCGGTAATATCTAGTTAAAAAGCGGGTAATTTAGAGTATAAATTGATAATACCTTTTTACAATTTGACAGTTAGTTTTACTATTGCAACGAACTAATTAACGTTTACCGCGACCGCTTTCTATTTAACTGGCATATAGGGGAATAAAAAACAAATCCTTATCGTTGCGACTGTTTTTATTATACACATGGCATATGCGAATACTGAGTCTTTAATACTATTTTTCATTTTATTTTGTTAAATCTAGTTAAAAAGCGGGCAAGTTTAGTTGTCAAATTTAGACTATAAATTGTATAATACATTTTTCCAATTTGATAGTTAGTTAATTCACAATAAAATAAGCAAGTTTATGCTTAGTAATTTGTTATCTTACTATTTTATGCAAAACATGCTAAAGTCATATAGGCTACCTATTTTAAACTAATTAGTTCGTGATTACAAATAATCAGCTTATTCATTTATGTTTAAGTGAGTTTTCAGAAACACTTATAAGATTTTAACCCAAATTTACCAGATTCTCTTAAAATAATATATTTTAAAATTATAAGTAGATTTAAAATTGAGGCAAAAAGTATTTATTATTTTTTTAAAGTTGTAAGTTCCAAATATCTACCTGTTTCAGTAGTGGTATTATTGTCCTCTTTTCTTCTGTATCTAGCACAGTTTTAAGCGAGTGAGCAAGGTAGTAGACGTTCCGATTTTTATGATAACATGACAAAATATGTGTGACTTCCCTTATTTCTTCCGTCGTTAAAACTTTACGCATCCGAACCTGAGAAATACAACATCCACCCGGTTAGCACACAAGTAGTTTAGACAGGTGCCTTGTCCAAGAACACGGCCAAACAAATTAAATTTTACAACTTTTGCCTAATTATTAAATGCGCTAGGCATGAGCTAACTTTGTTGTTTGTTATGGTTTACTTATTTATATCTTTATGCTTTATGTTAATTTGCTGAAGTAGATTGTGTGCAACTGGATGCCACAATTCTATGGCTAAAGGTCAGTATTGCACAGTAAGTCAATTGGTACCCAAAAAAAATAGTTAGTGATTCACTAGTCAACAACCTTTGAGTTTGTGATAAGTCATTGTTGAATAAAATTTAAATAAAAAACTAGATTAGTTGCAACCTTAAAAATAATTATGGTAAACATGGAAGTTTTTAAAAGGATTGTGTTGGTTCAACATAATGACATTAGAAAATGCTTCTAGGCAGCCTTTAGTCAAATTCTCTAAAAAAACATGCAAATTTTCTTTGAAGGAAAGAATTAAATAAAAAAAAAAATTTTCTTATTTAACCGTACCTAAAACAAACACACCTATTATCACATGGTTTCTAAGAAACATAATAACAATATTATTAAAATGCTAGGCCGAGTCTAAAATAAGATTGCACATACTAACCTGAAAGTTATATGCGTTGACGTTTAATTTTTTAACTGGTTCGCTTCCAGAAGTGCTGGAGCTACTGCAGCTGCCGTTCACGTTATTGCTTGCCATAATAAATAAACAAACACATTTATGAACAGAAGTACAACATGTTAGGAAACCACAGGCGAAGTAACTAAGAAAAACACGCCAACGCTGCGTAACTTGGATAATGTGCACTCAACCATACAAAAAAATATTTTTTAAAATAGGTTTGCAAAAAGTTATTTTTACGTTTAAATGAAACATAAAAAGAGGTTGTGTCAAATATTTAAAAAAATATTTTTATCTTAATTGATATACCAGTATTAAGTTTAATCTGATTACAATCTAATACCAATTATTAGGTTTGGTTTTAGGGGAATCCCGCACTTGAGATTTGCTATTTAAAGCCACAAAAATAATAGGATAGGATATTCATGTTTATCCCCGTGAATGGGAAAACCTAGGGGGTTATCACACGGGCAATCGTCAGATCACCTCGCGCCCATCGTCGGATTAACGGAGCTATTGCAGTGTGTTGTATATGATAGACACGTTCCTTCAATTTGGTAGAACCCATTATTCCGCTGGGTTCAGGCAATGTCCGTAAAGTGCCTTGCCCAAGGACACAACCGACTAGCTAGCTACCAGTTTCGCACCTGCAACCTTTCGATTGAAAGGCGACGCACTTAACCGCTAGACCACCGGGCCGGACTAATAAATATCTGTGGGATATATTCGTCCTGATATTAAAGGACTTATATACGATTGTACTCGTCTAAGTCGGAGGGTAGTCATCTGAACAATAAATCTTTCCGAACGAATAGTTTCAGGTGAATTAAAAAAGTTTAGCTAGTGGTTGCAGACTTGAAATTGTTCTTAAGCAAGGCACTTAACGAACATTGCCTACACTCATTGGTTTGGTGCGCTATACCAAACTTAAAGAAACATTTTAATTATAAACGGCACAGTGCAACTCGACGGTGGGTGCGAGGTAATTTGACGAGTGTCAGTGTGAGAACGCTCACCGGCTCACTTACGCAATCGCTACTAGGTAAACTGGCGATTACACATGTGATAACGCCCCTCTATAATATTTTTAAGTTTGTGGCCTCCTGGCCAACTACATCATATCTGTTAAGATGTTTTTTTATGTACTTTCTATCAATTCCTTAAGAGCAGCAAGTGATGCAACGTCATGTGTGTTCGCGATATCCCGGTGGGAAACAACTGTATTGCAGCAATAAATATATATAATCTTACATACTTTGGCCATTTTGTTTCGACTGCAACTGTGTTTTTAATTCACATTTGCGGAGTTAAATCTGCAGCTTTTTGTTCCTATGCCATTATTTGTATTATAATACGTCGCCAATTCCATCTATCCTCACTTAATACAACTCAACGTCTTATTACCGGTTCATTTTCAATGAAGTCCGATGGTTTATCAATTCAATGAGGATACCTGCGGCCCACACTTTCCGGACCACCCCTTCTCCTAAAGCCGACTCCCCCATTGCACGGGTCGCTTTACCGCACACATTTCTTCGAGGCTTAGTGCAATTTTTATTTTATAAACAATTAATTAATTATTTTTAATATTTTTTTTAATTGGGTTTAGCGGCCACGTCAAATTATACAGAATTTTAATAGTTTATTTCTTCTTTTTTTAGACGTGTTCTAACGACTGTCGTTTTGCCGTTTTTTCCCGTTTTCCAAATTTTTACCGATAGTCCCGCTTCGTGTTTTCATCGTGGAAACAAAAAATAAACTAAACTAAACTACCTGGAAGTTTTGATCTTTGTTTAACCCATATGGGTTGAAACGAAGGTCATTAATCGCCGGAGTCTGGGATATGGCACCTAAGTAACACCTTAAAGCACTAACCAACCAAGGTATTTAAACGGAATCCTTTGTTCATGCGACCGAAAGGTTGTCTACTTGGAACTAGCCCCTGACGAAAAACAATTTTTATTATTTATTTCCATATATGAGAAAACACAAGGAGAGTTATTTTCACATTGGAAAATTTTCATATACGCCTTAATCTACTATCGCCCAACTATTCGGTCATATGCATAAAATAGGAATATCTTGTTCTGACGTTCGGTAAGCCTTACGCTCAAATAAGATATAAAGAGTGGAGCCTATACCTGTTGATGGGCCAAATAAGTAACGGGTGACACGGGTCATTAGGAAAGGATAAAATATTCAGGTTTATGAATGGGAAAACCAAGGGGGCTGACACACGGGCAATTGTTAAATCACCTCTCGTTTAGCGGAGCTATTGCAGTGTGTTGTGTGATTCACTCGTTTCTTCAATTTAGTACAACTCAATATTCCGCTGCGTACAGGAAATGTCCGTTAACTGCCTTCTCCAGGGGCACAACCGATTGGCTAGCGAGCAGTTTAGACCCAGGAGCATAGGCGCCAAGTTTTTCAAAAGTCTGGGAGTGCGGCTAAAAATTGAACATGTTGGCTCTTCATTTATACCTTACGTAACAACGCATGCGTGGTTACCGTGTAAATATTCTGAAAGGTACGTTGTCGCAAATTTACCTGGTTTCGCCGATTCTTAAGATAAAAAGTATATAGGATTGGACAAGGTAACACGGGCGCTTAAAATCATCTTTATTTAAATTAACCTACCGTACGAATAAAATTATTTTTTAAATTTGTTTTCGCGAATTCTTTTATTAACAATCAGTGCACAATTAACCCAAGAAATAATGACTTTCCACATCGGACAATAACAGAACCTGTTAAAAATCGTTTTAAACGCGTGCACACTGACACTTGGGAGTATTAGACAAAAGAAATTTACTTCGACAAAGCAAACATATTTCCGCTAATGGTGGCGTAAAAGAAGCTAAGGGCGCTCAATGGTAAGGCTCTCTTCTACGTAAACAGGATTGACGCTTTTTAATAAATTCCAAAGAACACAGAGAAAGCGGTAAACAGAAAAGGATTCCATTGAGGCTAAAAGAGGTCTGGCTCTGGCATTGTTCCGTGTCGCCCTATCCAGCTCGGTATTTGATATACCGTATATACTTGCCTATAGGTCGCAACTTTTTTCCTAATATTTAAAAAAAACGATAGATGCGACCAATCCGCTCGACCTAAGTGCAAATCGCCACCAAATCGTAACAAAATTTAAAAGTTTTCGGCTAATGCAAGTTGTTCATGAAAATCGTATGGTCTGCGCTTGCGTACATGCACTTATCATCGCTCACAGACGTCAAGTTAGTAGATGACGCGCACCCGTGCATTGCATATGATCTGATTTTAACACGAAATAGAATGCATTTTAATTTGGGGGAGTTTGTAATAAGACTTGTATTAATGATTGTAAAATAAAACTTCGGTTTATAGTAGATTTGTTGGCAATCGAATTCAGAGTGAAAACAACAAATTGTTAATTCTAAAATATATTATGTTGATTCTTCCTGGCTGTGGTTACGGCGCTTTAGAAAAGAAAAAGTTTTCTGTCTTTCTTGATGACTCGTGCGAACCACGGCGGCCACGATTGGAATAAAAGAGAAGACCGTTAGTCTGTTTTTTTAAGGATCGTGGGCCTTTCCGCACTGGTCGGGAGAGAAAAAGCTTTTACACGTAGTTATTTATTAAAGTTTTCAAGGATCTGTTATCTCTTGTTTTACCTCTCTTCTATATTAAGCCCTTAAAAAAATGGGATGCAAAAAATCTAGGGTAATGGCCTTTTAAATCCCTATAAATTTTCAGTGCGACATATGTGCGAGTCAACCCCAAATTAACCTTTTTAACACAAAACTAACAGTGCGACATATGCCTACCGGTAGGCGAGTATTGAGAAAATTTCCATATTCCAGAAGGAATGTGTCCACAGCAGCTAAAAACACGTTGTTGGACACAGTGGACGTAACGCAATCCTTTTTTGCTGGCTTTAAAAGATGAAGTAAACCAATCTTGGACGTCAAGTTTAATTTGATGATCCGCACAATTACGTAAAAAGCATTTGTGCTCTTGATCTTGCATTGCGCTATCTGACCTAATTACGCAATCTATTATGACCTAATTACGCAATTTATAATTATGCAATACCTTAAGCGAGAATTGGCGAATGCTAATTATCGGAGGTTTGTCTGTGTGATAACTGTTACCTTTCTCTATTCACAATGATAAAACATGAATCCTCTTTTACTAAGAATTGTATAGTTGTAATAGACAGCACCTACCTATACAGCACAGTATAATATTGGAATCAGCGATAACGGATTAGCGGGCAAATAAACTCACGATCAAAATTAATTTGTTCACCAGATGCCCTAACACAAGTCGCATGATACAACTGTTTACATCGTATACACCGCACTGACAAAGGGGCATTAACAACATTTAAATGGCAAACTTTGCAAATATCTTTTTTCTGTGCACCAATTAAACAGTTTCCTACAAGTGTAGTTAATATTTGCTTGCGATAGATTTCAGGTCTGTGTGGTTGGGTCAGACAGGCTCCTTCAGCGAGCCAATTAGCGTACATGCAGATATACAAGCCAGTATTCAAGGTCTCCCCCATTATTTTGGGTACGTTTGTAGAGACGGATAATAAACAAAATCCGAATTTTTTAAACAAACATTGTTGAATATAACATTTTGCCGTGTGGACGTTTTTACTTGTGCTGTTTTCATTTCGATTGCTTGGATCAAGATACAGCAGCTTACGTTGTTTAATATCAACGACAAGAAGCACCCAGTTTAATCCACTTGTATTCCAGGGAATAAAAGCAAATATTTTATCGTTGAAATCAACACCTTGCCATAGGAGATCAATAGAAGTTCCGCGCTGTAACCTATCCAGCAGGGCGGAATCTGCATAAATACAATTTTCATGTGTTGAACAAATTTGCCACAAATAACTGTTGATGATGCTTTCACACAACCAGCCTACTTTGAAGTTTCTGTCATGTGATAAAAGGTATTGCTGTTCTGCAACATTCAAAGAAGGTTTTAAGGACATAAGCTGAAAATAGGATATCGCATGTGGACCATGCATCAGCACTTGTTGAGTTGCGTCACCACCAGACAAAGGTATTTCAGGCACAACTTTGGATACTTTCCGGAGTCTTTCCTTTACAGTTACCTTATCCCCGACTTTTGTTGCATGTAATTCTGAAGGCTCGGGTTCAGAGTAGGTTTGGGAAAAATTTCTGCTATCTTCAAAATGTACCTGAAAATCATTCACTGTGGAGCTTTGGGGAAATTGGGAAAATGAATGATCTTCCATTTTTTGATATTTTGTAAGTCGATCATTATCTACATTCAACTTTCTTTTCTTGGTAAGCTGATTTGACTGTTCGATATGCAATTTTTCATTGTTTTGCTGAGAACTTTGTAAAAGATTTACCGTCTGCTGCAGTAAAGCTTCAGCCTGCTGTAACAGATCAACCGAAGTGCCATCATGAATTGAATCTCTTATAGTATCCAGCAGTGCTAATATATGTAAAGGCTGGATAGCTCCTGTGACGTCAGTTGTGTCAATGATGATATTTACCAAATCGGTATCAGATGTGTCCGGGGGACAAGTTTCAAGGATAATTTCATCTTCCAACTGAGATTTTTTTCCTTGTCTTACAACCCCTGCTTTGTAACAGTGATTCCGGATACATTTGTCAGTTGGATAAAACCTCCGGTTTGTAGTGGAAGGTGGTGGTTTGTTCTTAAAAAGCTGCTCGGTGACAAACTTATGCAAATGCTGTTTGATTTCACTTATAGAAGTCACACCTTGTGCGACCAAAACTCTAATCTGATAGATCAAAGCTGTATCCACTGTTTGCATACAACCTGCAGACTAATTATGGATGTTAAATTCTATAAATTACAAGTAAAAATGCTCACACCTCTCCTAAAGCATGTCCTTTATGGTCACTATCATCAGGAAACTTAACGTAACACACCAATATTTTTTCTATATCATCTTCATTGAGTAAAGCGTGGCGTAACATTTTAGAGGATTCTCTTCTTTGGCGAAGTGATGCATTGATAGGCTGCGGTATGTTGGTGAATTTTATTTTCCATGATGCAAAAAAGATGTCCACTTACCTTGAAAAGTGGAAACTTAATAACTTCACGTATTGTAATGAACGCAGGACAATCTTTTTTAATTGATTCTTTAATAGATTTGTAAGTCTTTTTCCCAGATAAATAATTGCCTATCTAAAATAAAAAAATCTAATAATTGAAAAAGTATTTTACTGTAATTTAATTATGTCATCTTCACCTAATTTTAAATACCTAATTTTAAACCTCAGATTACTCGCGTCCACCATCAGTTTATATGATTGAGACCTTCTTTTAGTTTAAGTTAAATGCAACACATCGTGCCTTGCCTAAAAACTTAACCATAACCATCTATCCAGCAGCTGGTTTGAACTCACAACTGCAAAGCTGCCTGGATATCACCGATGTTTTTACCAATTGAGATCTTTGGCCGGACTCAGCAGGACCATATACTGCTATTTTAGTCATAACACTCCCAAAACTGGTATACTAAAACTATAAACACAGCCTATCAACCTAGAAAATAACAATAAACTAACACCAACCTGTCGTTTCTTGTTGTAAAATTTGTTTCTATCTTTTCCATGTTGACACTCATATTTATAAGAACTACTTATCACATAAGGAATGTTATCTGCTGGGTCCCATCTTATATGGTGCTGGGAATCTGATGAAACATAAATGATAGATAGAAAGATAGAAATATAGGATAACAAACCTTACACTGTCTTTGAGTTTATTAAATTAACTTTAGTTTTTAAGTCAATTTCGATACTTTGGATACGTCTACAGGATAGGATATTCATGTTTATCTTCGTGAATGGGAAAACCAAGGGGGTTAACACACGGGCAATCGTCAGATCACCTTTTTGGTAGAAATCGTAGAACCCATTAATCCGCTGGGTCCGGGCAATGTCCATAAAGTGCCTTTCCCAAAGACACAACCGACTAGCTAGCGACCAGTTTCGCAGCTGCAAACTTTCAATTGAAAGGAGACGCATTTAACCACCAGGCTAACCGGCCTGACAAGATCACCTTTAAAGCATTCACATATAAAATCTACATATAAAAATCACCTTTAAAGTATTTAGCAATTTTCAATTTGGTAAATATGAAAAGAGTTATATGAAATATAGGATAAATGTTTTTTAACATCATAGGCTACTTAGCTAAATGTTTAAATGGATTAGCCATACTTTTTCCACATGTTAGTGAACAAATAAATAAAATGTTAAAATTACAAATTTTTTCACCTTCATAACTAGATCTACGATGCAAAATATATTTGCAAAATTTTTCAATTTCATGGTCATTGATAGCTTCTTTTGCAACCTCAAGTGATGAATACCTTTTAACAGAGGAACTTAGCCAACCATCTTTATTATTTACTTTAAAAGACATCTCTTAATAACCCTTTGAGAAATAATTGATAATAGAATATAGGATATTCATGTTTATCCCCGTGAATGGGAAAACCAAGGGGGTTAACACGGGCAATCTTCAGATCAGTGATCACCTTGTACACACCGTCGGGTTACCGAAGCTATTGCAGTGTGTTGTATATGATAGATACGTTCCTTTAATTTGGCAGAACCTATTAATGAGCTGGGTTCAGTTCAGGCAATGTCCGTAAAGTAGGCAGTGTAAGAAGTATAAAAGTCCTGTTACAATCTGTAACCATTTTCTGGAAATTCCCAGTAACCAAACAACACATGAATCTGTGACTAGTCTGCCTTATCGCCATATTTATATCACACAAAATCAATTCCTGACTTATTTGAAATGAACAACTGAAATAAACTTACTTAAATCTCTAATCAGATAACCACTCTACTTAATGCCGGATATAAACACTATGGAATAGTTCAATGAAACTGAAATTTCTACATATGTTACCTAATATGATCTAGATATGGTAAATATTCTAAATAAGGGGTAAATGACATTGGCAAGAATATACTTCTAGATGTAGCATACTGCACTAAAGCTTTTTTTGATTTGTAATAGAATGGGATTAATCAAGCCTTGCAGAATAAAATTAATTTGCTACATCGTGATTTTACGTGTCGGAGTCGCCCGTATAATTTCGTCCTTTTAGGTATAAAAACGTTGTGTTCATTATTATAGCCACTTATCCTTGATTAACAATGTGTGAGAATACGTATAAATGAACTGATTTTATGTGCACTTAGACCTTACAATAACCTGTAACTATTTACACTTCAATCGATCGACTCAAGCCTTTAGTCAGTGCAAATTTAAAATTTAAATTAGTATTGTTATGCGTTACCTGAGGGAAGATTTACTGGCCGCAAACTCAGATCAAATGCGTAAGAATAGTTTAAAGGCGCTTGTACTAAACAACAACATAACCAAATTAGTTAAGTAATTTAATATATGCGGAATTAACCCAGAAATTTAAAATAGTATAAGAAAAACAGTATTATGGAAAATGCTACGAATGTAAAGTCGTGAACAAAGATGGCGCCAATTGATGCTTAACAATACTACGTATTATCCGCCTAACTGGTGCATTATTAATTTACTTTGGTTGGTAACAATCAAAATGTGTGGAGTTTTTATCACGAAAGGAGAATATAAACAATTATATTGACTATCATAAAACTGAACCACAGACATCTGTTCTATATTTAAACTAATTAGAGCTTACGTCTAAACAAAGAAAAAAATATACAAGTTTGATTGCACAACCTTAACGTCAACATAGTTCATGATGGAATTATACTTATACAGGTCACAGGATATTGTTTTTTTATATTAAAAAAAATGTGCAGGTTAGTAATGGAATGGGAACGGGTACCTTTATTTTTTTGTACAGGTCCGCTAGGTCCAGTGTTCTGCCGAAGTTGGATCTAGTGGACTTTGCGGACCTGTACAAAATAGAGGGACCGATGGGAACTAGGTAAAAATAAGGATTTTTATTCGCGGACTAGGCCAGACCCTAAAAGACTTTTAAGTGTTCGGTTTATTTAAATAATAATAAAGGTTTTGCACTACAATAGGTGAAAACTAGTTTTAACCTCTACACTTAGATCAATTTTAACCACAACTTTAACCTATTTTATACAACACACTGTATTAGCTTTAAAAACTAGACCATTTAAACAAGATGTATAATTCTCTAAGTCTAACATATAGATTTTTGTATCAAGTTATCTGACAGCTTAGCCATGTAAATTTCCGGGTTCCTCTAAATACTACAGGATCGCTTAGATTGCTATGGAAAGTAATTCTAACCCTGTCCCAAACACTAATCTCAACCCCAGAACTAACTTTAACCCCAACCTTAACATTAATATCATGGCTTTTGTAATTATGAAGTATAGTAAGCTATCCAAGTGATTCAAGGGCTTCATGTGATCCAAGTGATCCTGTAGTATTTAGAAGTACTGTAAATTTTCCACCTGTTAGATTAGAATAACACATGCATCCTTCCTTAGGTTTCCGGCTTCTAGTTGTATCACTTATATGTAGGATAAATGTTTTTGCTGGGAAATATAAAATAAGAAAAGATGTCAAGTTTCGGTTTGAGTAGTTCAAGACTTTTTGCTTACTCGTGCCAGGCCTTATCACTAAATCCACAAATAAGGCTTATTTCACTGAGTGCATTTAACTGTGGGGTTCCAAAGCACAGGCGATCTGCTGAGGTACGTAAGAGACGCAAGAATGCACCAATGAAGTATTACCCATTGGTAAAATCCTGGCACAACACAATCCCATGCGATAACTGTGGAGGATTTCATAAAAAATGGCATCTGTGTTCCACTTGTTATGACCAGACTCGATTCGAAACTGAGGTCGTAAGGAAAATCTTAAGAGACAATAATGAAGATTTATCAGAAGAGACTGTACTGAAATACAAGGATGAAGTGATTGATGATATGACATTAAGCAAAGGCAGAGTTGTTAATATTGAAACCCGGAATCGTCCCACTGGGTGGTTTAGTTCAAGTTTGTGGAACAAAAAATAAACTTATATATTTGTTTCCGTAACAATTTTATGTGTTCTTATTGTAAAAATTGGGGCTAATATCGTAAGTGATGACAATTAAATCAGTATATTTTCATACTTCTACCACATTTTCTTTTACTCATTAAATTAGTTTAAGTGTAACAAAATAAGTTGAAAAAATATGTTAAAAGATGATTACTTGGTGAAGATAAATTGTTAAAATTGAGTCTTGCTTTTTAGGTTTAGGTTTGTCTCAGAAATTTAATTCCACATCAATGTGTATATATTAATACAAGATGTTCAAGAAACTACGTCAGAAATTAGAAAATGACGAAACTACAAGTTCGCCAGGAAAAGACACAAGGAGGGATGAAAGGAAACTAAACAGTTCATTAAGTAGGTTGTTTTTGTCTGCGTAGTATACATTGCTGGAAAAAGATGGTTGCACGGTAGCATTGCAACATGGACACTTATGGTCTAATGTTGACACTAGTGAGCAAACACTTAAATTTTTTAAATCAACATGTCACAAATTGACCCCAAAAAAACTGTTCAAGAGAAAAGTGTGTGATAAAACCGCAACGTTAAAGTACATTATGAAAATTACATTGCCTATTTTCTCTAAAAGCGTTGCTTCTTTTTTATCAGTATTGGTGGTATAGTGAGTTACACTAGAAGGTTACACGATCACCACCATTAAGCTTGCTGGTCGATTGTGTTTTGGGAAAAAATAAAGCAATGTCTAAATCATGTACAGCACAACATAGGCTTGTAATTAGCAAGCTAAAGGTGCAGTTTACACACATAAAGTTGTGCCTATCATTTCGATATGTCACATACCATATGCACAAACCAACGTATTTTACTTTCAGGTGCGGCGCAACACCGAAAATCCTCATCGAACTTAATTCGATCTGACAGCTTGGCCTCTCTTACGAGTTCTGAGCCCGAAATGGTTTGTTTTGTTTATGTTTATCTTATAAATTCCTAACTGGAACAAATATTACAGCCGACTGAATCTTCCAGTAGAGAGGAAATAAGTTCAATGTTAATACACAGGACGACACAAGTTAAAAGATTGGAAGTGAAATTAGCTGGTGAGTCTTTGTTCAGGTTAGGAGAATAATCTTTTACTGGCTGGTGTGAAACAAGATTGGTTGCAGGAGCTATTGCAGTGCAAGAATCTTGATATAACTTTAAGTTTTAAACAATCAATATAAATCAACCATATTAAGGCATTATTTGTTCAAATGGCTTCAATCAATACACAACCACATATTCTTACCAGTTTAATTAAAATTGATGTTGTTTAAAGAAATGACATATAATTTAAACAAGGTTTTTAATTCCTATGTATTGCAATATAATAAAAAACAATGATTTTATTTAAATACCAGTTATATTTCTATAGATATAAAACAAAGTACAACCAGCATTGTACTTAAAAGTTTCTTATATCGATGTTTTAATCCACAGAATACGGCCAAACGCTAAAGGAGCGATCGCGTGAATGCGAGAAACTTTCTGTCGCCTTGGAGAAACAGCAAGACAGTGCTTTGAGAAAACTTGGGGAATTAAACGACACTTATGCCAAGGACAGAAAAAGAAGTGAAGCCACCATTACTAAACTGGAAACCGAAGAAAACAAACTCACAGCTACAGTGGAGGAATTGAAGGAGGTAGATAATTTTATGATCACAGTTATTATTTTTATTTAAAACCAGCGACATTTCAATCAGTATTTAATGTGTAGCTTGTTTTTTACCATGTATTTTTTTCACCTTGCATAAATATTTTTATTTTGAATTATTTTTTGTATAAATAGATTGTGTATCACATATTGATTACTTAAAATAAACTATTAGTTTGCGGATTGCGGAGCTTGAGTTCGTTTATTTTTTTTATTTTACCACTAATTATAAATAATGAGATGGTGCTAACAATATGAAAAGGTTTTGAAATTAATGACTAATACCCTGAACCATTAATAAGCCTTATGAAAGTTATATCAATGATATGCTGATGAAAAAGATGATAATTTTACAAAAATATATGACATGCATAAGCATTTCACAAAATACTGCATATCATATCATTGTAAGCTTATAATCTTTTCTCATCATAATATTGTAATCATTTTATGTGCAGTGAGTTAAACACTTTTTTGGATGATCCTTTTGAGTGTAGTGAGGCAAAATTTTTATTGATAATTAAATTTTATGTATTTGTTAAAATTGTTTAAAAATAAGCACACAAAATGATTGACAAATCCATCCATTTATAATAGCACGCTGGTAACAACGTGGTTAAATTGTTGTCAGTTGAGCACCATATATAAATAGAATCAGTGCCTTGATAAAACTTGAGGTATATGACACATGGAGAATGTTATTGTTAAAGTATCAGCGCGATAATATTTATGATCTAACAGGATTTTTAATGCCTACCTACCCTTGCACATGATTTTTACATGAAATGTTTTAAACTTTTTTTTAATTATTTGCAAATAAATTATTTTTCGGCTGGTTAATAATATATATTCATGTCTAAGTTTTATTTAGACTGGTTTTTAAGGTTCGTTTCTAAGTTATTCTTTTTTTTATATTACATTAAATGTTGGATATAGTACTTCATTGTCATTATTGTCATTTGACTTTCTAGATCAGGGGTTCCCAAACCAGGGGTCGCGACCCAAAATGGGGTCGGAGTGATAAGTAGGTGGGGTCGCAAACAGGTCATGGGGTCGGTGGGGTCAGTGAGGTATGGTAATAATGGATGTACAAAACATCTAAGATTTGACAAACCATGTTAAATTTAGCAGTTTGTACCATGGCTTACTGTAAAACAGGCTTATAGGCATCACTCTAACTAAGTCTGTACTTATGCTATCGAAAAATCACTGTTTGATTGTTCATAATGGAATGACACGTTGTTGATTTGCAGACTTGAATTGTTTGTATGTACTTTGCAGCAAAGATAGTTTGCTATCAGTAGGCTGACAAGTATTGGAACTAATATTTAATTTATATTTGGAATAGCAGTGAAAGAGTAGGTTAGGCTTTTCAGTTTTCAATCAAAATAGCATATAATGGCTATCAAGCAGTTGACTTTTTTTCTAATCCATGCTTTTTTTATAAATGACCAAACTCAAAGTCCAGTGAAAGAGGCTCTAAACTAGTCCAAAGTTTCGTGAAAAAATATATATTGACCTTGGGTCGCACTGGACACTTGAAAGTTGTCTTTGGGGTCGTCCTGAGAAAAGCTTGGGAACCCCTGTTCTAGATGGACTTCAATGATTTTATAGTTCTTACAGGATATATAAAATTTTAAAATTAAGTATTCTATTAAAAATTTATTTTTTTGATCTTGTAGGAAAACGAAAAACTGAAGAAATCAGTTGATGAATGGGAAAAGGGAAAAGATGTTTTTGAACGAATGAAATCCGAGTTTTTTGAAAAACGAGACAATTCAGAAGAACTACATGACCTTCAAAATCAAGAACTCGCCAAATTAAAACACTTGGTAATAGAATAATGTTACTTTTAATAGTTATCTTGACATTTTGAAACGCCACTTCATCCTATTTAAAATCAATAATTCACTTGACTCAAGAATGCTATAAAGTGGCAGACTCCCTTTTATAGGAAATTGGCAAATAAGGTTGAATTGCATTTCGGAATGCCTGAATGTGAAAGTTTAATATCAGGCGCCAAGTATGGTTGCCATTCACCAAATAAGTTTGGTTTGTATAATTTTTTCTATCAGAGTATCGCATATGCATTTAACACTGAAAATTATCATTCGTAAGATTACCAGAGCAATCAATTGTGTTGTATAATGTTACAAAGGGAAAAACGTTTTTATGCTATTGTTAATTGCACAACTAAAGACTAAATGGATTTAGAGCAAACACGACCACCTAGTGACTTAGACCAAAAAAAATAATTAACTCAACCATTTAACAAATCAAGCAGTCCACACACACATGGGACATTTTACAATATTAATGTTTTGCCTTGTTTCAGGTTAAATCTCGAATAATAGCCTGGTTGAACAATTATTTATTCAAATCTTTAAATAGTTAGTACCTCTTATATGCAGTTACTGAAGAGCGAAAAAGAGGCCAAAGAACTCCAGATTAGCCGTGATTCTCATTTAGCGGATCTAATTCAAAGTCGAGATCGAAATGATGAGTTAGAGTCGCTTCTCCGTGAATCAACCACCACCATCCATACAGCGGAAGCATCACTAAAGCAAGTAACTGCCGAAAAGTGAGTTTTTAAAGAATCGGTGTGATACTATTAGTGGGCGTGTTAAAACTACTGTCATGATCACTTCTCACAAGCATAAAAAATCATGCCAACTAAAACCTTTTCAGTGTGTTTAGTATGATGAATAGGCTTTTTGTTTAACCCTATATAAACACGCGTTTAGACAAAGTTTTTGTAAACCCTTTTCAGCATAATAGCCAGAATTTGGTTGCGATCCCACAACCTTTTAGATGATAGACATCCTATAAACATCCTATTTTTACCGTTGTAACAGAGAGAGTTTAAACACTTGTAAAAGTGCGAATGAAGCAACAATCAAATCCTTGTCCATGGACAATTCAAGCTTGCGAGAGAAACTCTCGTGTTTAGCTCTAGACCTACAGAAGGTGAGATTTAGTCTATAGATTTCACTTTTAAAGTGGTGCTAGTTAATTAATACCCACGTTTTTTATTGTAGACGCGTAGTAGCTTATCGTCGTTAGAAAACACTTACAGTAGCTTGATAGAGAAATATGAAGCTTTAAAACACAACAACGAAACAATTCTTGCACAGGTGGGTCTAGATGTAACACTAGATGTAGTAATAGTTTGCAAATACAGTATGGTTTATTCATAGGTATAAAATAAGAGGTACCAGATGTACAAACTGCATGTATACCTCTCGAATTGTCCCCCTAATGTTAATTAACATTTAGTAGTTTTTTAAGCTTTTTAACATTCATTAAGGTTTGAATAAATCAACTTGTGACTCTTAAAAAATAGTAAGCTTTTTTTCAGTTACTTTTAGAAATTTCAAATATGCCACACCTGAAAATTCCAGTTGGATTTTAATTTAGTTTAAAATAATTTCAACATAATATTTTTTTTTTAGCATAGTTTAAAATAATTTCAACATAATATTTTTAAATTAAGAATAAAACATTATAACCAACATGCATACGAAATTATTATTTTTTGCATCCCTGGCAAAACAAGTTTATGGCAATAGTACATGGGTTCATTTTCTGGGTGTCTTAGACTTAATTTTTTTTTATTGCTTCTAAAGGGATTCCTGCAAAGTTTTTATATTCTCTGTCTTAGTTCAACATGCGAAACTTGTAAAATTAGTTAATGTTGCCCCACTGTTTTTAGCTATAGTAGCCGCTTGTAATATAAATTATTCAAAATGAAAATTATTTAAATTTGTGGTAATCTTAAAAATCAAACACCGTTTTACGAAATATGCGATAAAATGTTTCCCAATGGTTTAGTATGATATCTGGTGTATTGTAGGATTTTTACTCTTGAATTGCAAATTTTATTGTTGTTTTGGACCGAATTTATACTTAATACAACTTTAAATAGGATTAACATCATGAAAATGCCTGTTCAGTCACTCACCCCAGGACACAACTATACAAAAAGTGGCCAGGGTGCAGATTAAACCTGGCTCCCGTCTGGTCACCACCTACAATTTTAATCCCCTAGACCAGCGTTTCTCAAACTATGGGTCGCGACCCACCGGTGGGTCGCGAAAGGAATCTTGGTGGGTCGTGAAAAGTTATAGAAAGCTCTGATTAACTAAACTGGCTATTTCCTATACAAAAACCAAGGGGAAATTATCATAATTGTGACATCACACAATCTTGAATCGTGGCGTGATCTTCACCTGACCTAAGGTCATTGAACCTTTCGTCTCTCACACATGTTACAACAACTATATATAAAGTTAAGTGGGTTGCCATAAATTGTGGTAATTAATAGTGGGTCCCAACTCTAAAAAGTTTGAGAACCACTGCCCTAGACCACTTGATCACTCAAGTATATTAAATGTCACCTGATGCACCTTTATGCTGCAGATGAAAACGGAAAATGCAGAGCGAGAAAGTTTAATCAACCACCTGGAGGATAAGTTGAAATCAATGGAACAGCGGGAAAACACTGATAAACTTCCAGAGGATGAACGACTTCAAGTCCTTCATGCTGATGTAAGTCCAACACATGCATACTTGCACTTACACACATCATATACATGCACATACATATACATATACATGCACATAGTCATACACACATATATATGCACATACACACACACATACATATGCATGCACATACACACTAACTGTCATGTACACACATGAATGCACATATACATACAAACATGCGTACGCACTTACACGTACATTTAAAAAAGCAGGCACACATAAACACACACACATACATGCACACGTGAACAGTCAGCAAAAAGATTGTGGTATTAAAACCAGCTGATATTAATATAGTTTTGTCCTTCAGAGAGACACTAAATGGACATTGCTTGAACCGAGTGGTTTAATGATTTCATTTAAAACTAGTAATCTCTCTTCATATATAACACACTGCAATAGACTCGGTAACGTAACAGTGGGTCAGAGAATAAAAAGCCCTTTCTCGACCTTTAACAAGGATAAACATGAATCGAATTTCAATCAACTTGCAACTGCAGAGAATTCAACTCGAGAACAAACTTGAAGAATCCCGTCAGCAACTAGTCAACATCAAATCAACATGGTCCGATAAAATCAACTCACTAGAAAAACAAGTTTCAAACTTGAGCTCTAAAATCGTGGAAGACAGAGAAGAGATTCTACAGAAAGACAAGGCATTGGAGGACTTAAAGATGGAACTAAAAGAAAAGGTTACATGGTTGTCCCCTGTTAAAGATAAGATACTTATTTTACCTGTGTGTTAGGGGTTGTATTTGATGAGATAACACTTAATATAGATAAGGGGAAAACTAAAAGAAGGGAAGGAGGGAAACTGCATACTAAAATAAAGATTATGACATTAGAGTCAGTTTTAAACATAATGTTGGAGTTAGGGTTGGTTTTGCGGTGTAAATTAGTGTTTAGGGTAGCGTATAAAGTAGTTTTCTTAATTTTGGTGTGCAGTTTCCCCCCTTTTAGTGATGCCACATATAACTGATCATGGAATAAACATATTGTTGGTTAAAAACCCAGGCCTGGCTAAGTTGGTTGGAGTAAAATAATAACCTCGCGTGAACCCAGTGTATTATTAGGTTAAAAAATTGTTAGTTTACCCTATGCCCACCATCGAGTTACTGGAGATTTTAAGACATTGCTTCAATTTTGTTCAACTTATTAAAACCATGTTCGGTAATCAGCTGATTAACAGTTTACTAAGAATAAAATCAAACAGCGAGTGTTTGGTTTTCCCAAAACTTACTGCTTGCTGCTTAAACACACTACCGGCCGATCATAACAGTTCATCTTAGGATAACTAGTAGCTCGATTAAGTGATTTAGTGATTCATTGAATCAAATAAGAAGTTAACATGAAGGTTGATGCGTTCACCTTGGAGTTGACATCACGTCAACAAATCAACGAAGATCTGACATCACACAACAACAACATCCTCATGCAAATATCCGAATTGGAAGCAAAACTGATTGAAATGGTGAGAAGCCATTAATGTGTTTTAACAGTTCTACCTTGACTTGTTTTGATAGTTTTAATTTTGTGTGTTTAATAGATGTCTTTTGATTACTGTCTTTTTAACGTCTTTTTCCCATTTCCTTTCCTATTTTTATACATAAATAAAGCCACTCTGGCAAAATAACAAAATGAGTTGAAACCAGTTTATCTTATTAATTTTCTTTTTTTGAAACCAGTTTATCTTATTAATTAAATTTATTTAATTTTCGCTTTTTCAATAATAATAATTTAACATACAATACAGCAAGGAGGATTCAGAAAAAAATTCAGCAAAATCTCAGCCATTATAGCATGTCATGGAAAAATAAAATCTGAACAATTTACGAATATATATACATATGTCTCCTTACAACCAAAGAAGAGTGTTTCCTCATAATAACCAGTACAGTGGGGGAAGGGGTTGGGAAATGACTTTAGTTGTGGTGGTCCAGACAGTTTATACTATAGGTGAAAATAAAATACACCCAAGTTCTTTTTCCCCAGGAAACCATCCACGAACTGCAGATGTCGAAGTCCAAGCAACATGTGACAGAGTTGCAGGACACGTCGAGTGAGAGAGAGAGGAAGTTGAGGTGTGAGATTGAGAGAATCATCTCGGAGCGAGAACTTGCCACCAATATGCTTCAACAAGTGAAGGTAAATACGATACAAAGTCTGTGGTATATGTTGTCCATGTTTTTCCCCGGAGTTAAAAAAGGCGGGAGGTGGTGATTGTAAAATGACTTTACCACTGCTAAATAAACACTTATTGTCATATCCTGATATCAAAATATTAAACACAATTTTAAAAAAATGACTTTTAACTTGTGTGTTTAAAAAAAAACGCTCATAAAATGATTAAATAGATACACGAGAGTATATTTATTGATAAATTTCGAAATGAGCTTTCAAGAATGATATATCAAAAGTCACGTCACTACTCAGCTATGATACTAATAAATTCATATCCCGATTATCGTATCACAACCGCATTATTTATCAGGGAAACTTTATTGTGTAATTTAATTTCTTTTTGCACACATTACCATGCTTAAACTATGCTTATCGACATCTGTTAAACTTATTCCCTGTTGTTGCAAATACATGGCCTATTCCTAAGTAGGTACGGTATAAAGCGTAGTTAGGTTTGACACATCAGTTTATAAGTTTATTGCATAAATTAGAAATAAGGTTGATTTGGAAGTCTTAAGGTCAAATTATAATATTAGTGTCATAAAAAATGCATTTTAATTCGAGGTTTATTTTATATTGTGGGTATTCCCCATGTTTACTCAACAATAATCGCGATTACCCATACTTTATACAAGAATCGCTGCAACCCTAATTGTGAGTGATAAATTTTCCAAGAGTTGTTTTATATCTGAGGATATACATTTGAAAACCCTGCTTGTGGTGGTTTGGTGTGGTGACTTTCAGCTTTAAGGTTATAGGATCATAACTGGTCGCAAGATGAATAATGGACGTTAAGGTACAAATTACATAATATAAAATCAGATTTCTTTACCAAATCTGTGTATTTAGACGACTGTTCCAGGGTTTTTAAATATCTGCTTCTCCGCAATAGTTTAATCTCCTTCACAGGATGAAAACAAAGAATTGAAGTCTGATCACAAGATACAAGTTGATCAACTTGAACAAGAGATTTCTATGCTAAACAGGGATATGGCTACAAAAGTGGTGAGTTGTGTCTACACTCCACCTATGTCAATGGAGTGACATTCCACCCCCATTTAAGAATTTTTAGACATCTTAAACAGTTACATTTCAGTCGTGTTGTTGGGATGATATTTCACCCCCATTTATAAATCTTTTTTTTTTAGTTTAGTTTATTAATTTTTTGCCCCAGTTTTTAAAAATCATTAAAACGTTTTAAAGGCTTGGTAGTTTTCCCATTTTTATACAACAAAAATAATTTCAGCTTGAGAAAGATAGGTTTGTAATATTTTAAGTGCTTACTCACTTATCAGTTCTTGAACCACACTTCAACCCACTTATTGGCTGTTTGAACTTATAAATCCTTAACCACACAAAGCATAAAAAAATATACACAATATATACACAATAAAAATATATGCGCAGAATACACAATAAAATCAACCACAAAGTCAAATTAAGTGACACCGTAAGATGTTTATTTAGTTGAAAATTCGTCTGATCGGTTAGTCTGGTGGTTTAGTGCGATCTTTGAATCCCCTTTGAACCGAAAGGTTGCAGGTTCGAAAGATGTCGCTAGCTGGTCGGTCGTGTCCTTGGGCAAGGCACTTTACGGACATTGCCTGAACCCAGCTGATTAATGGGTTCTACCAAATGGAAGGAACTTGTGATTTATCCACAACACACTGCAATAGCTCCGGTAACCCGACGATGGGCGCGAGGTGATCTGACGATTGCTCGTGTGTTAAACCCCTTGGTTTTCCCATTCATGGGGATAATTATGAATATCCTGTTCTATCCTAGTTAGTAAATTTCAACCTTTGGCAAGGAACTTATCGGATATCACCCGAATCCAGTGATATATTGGGTGAACATTTATATCTGAAATGAATAACACAACACAATATCGTTGGTCATGTTGTGGGTCGAGTTATCCGACAATAATCCTCGATATATCTTTTAACCCGTTATCCCATTCGCAATACCCTTGTACCCTGACTTTAAGTGAAAGGTAGTTAACGATCTTCCATGTAATAAAGGCCATGGCTTTATTCCTAGCCATGGTTAAACAAAGTAAAAAACTGTTTTTCTATTGTTCAAATATGGAAGTATTTTTTGCTGTATACTCAACACATTAGGCTTTATGTGGTTAAAGAGTATGCCATTCAAACATAATTAAATGTGAAAAATACGGTTTTAAATGCTTACACATCACAATATGCAATATGCCATTGAATAAAGGTGGGGTTTTCATATTATTACCTTTGATGTTATAAATGGTGTTATCCCACCTGTAATCATCAGCTTACCCTGTTTTTACAACCCAGTTACTAAAGCTATTGCAGTGTGTTGTATATAATTAAAAAAGTTTTCCCTAAACACTAATCTTGACCCCAGAATTAACCCTAACTCCACCCCCATGTTTAAAACTAACTGTAGAGTCATAATCTTCATTTTAATGTGCATTCTCCCTCCTTCCCGCTTTCCCTCCTTTTAGTTTTCCCCAACATAATAGATTACTAAGCTTACGGTTCCTAGTTACTCAAATCAACCAATACTACCATAGGAGGAGGTAATGAGCAAAGAGCGATTGAACTGCGAGATGTTGAAATCCATGGAAGAACTGAGATCGAACCGAGACGACTGGAAACAAAGGTTGGAAACAAATTTGGCAGAAATCGCCGACTCAGCAAAGAAGCTGCAGCAGTCTGATGAACATGCATCACAAATTGAAAAAGGTTGTTTTGTGTTCTCATAAGGGCTGTGACGGAAAGTCAGTCAGAAATGCAGATTAAATTATTGTGGAATCTGTTAATAGTTTTTTTTATGAATTTGCACAGCCCTAGACTTCTCATTTTTACAGGGCTAATTTTTAAATGAAGATGGTTTTTGTTCTATTTTCTCTTTTTTATAGTCTCGCTTTGGTCGCGTTGACAAGATCGGTCTTATACAATCATAAATAGATTGTGCTAACCATTCGGCTCAATAGCCATTATTGATTAATGTCCTTGGTGGTTGTAAAGCATATTTATGTGTATTCTCCTAGATTTAAAATGAATACAAATGCCCACAGTTTAACTCATGCCCACCTGGTTACTGGAGCTATTGTCGGTTATTTGAAGCTATTGTCATGTTTCTGGAGCTATTAAAGTATGCTATGTATAATTGAAAAAGTTTTTTTAGATTTAGTAACCAATTCATTCACTGTATTTAGACTCCACTGAGTGCCTTTCCCAGGAACACAACGGTTGGGTAACTGGTACCACCTTTGACAGTGGGCCAACATTTTAACCAACTGAGCTAACAAACTGTCCATTTCAGAACTAGCAACAATGGGGGAGAAATTGAAGCGAACGGAAGAAGAGATGTCTGTAGTGACGAGTAAGCTCTCTGACGCCTCGTGCCTCCTAGTGGAGAGAGACAACGAACTCGATCGATGTCGAGAAACGTTTGAAGCGAAAGTGGGAGAAGTCGTAGTTCTCACTCAGACGGTGATTATGCGTTTACGATCTTAAATCCCAGTTGTGGGCTGTGAAATATCACCCAGCACTACGCAGGACTTTCAGAAAATATGCAGATTACAAACTAATGTATTAAAAATAGGACAGCCAAATCATGAATATTAATATATAAATGCTCTTTTGTCACTTGCTCCTAATGATTTTAGGCTGTTTCAATAATAAATATTCAGATTTTAACCAAGTCAATTTAAATCTTTATTCTTTGAGATTTTCCTAAGTTGTAAATCTTAAATTTTTAAGATTTTGCTTAGTTGTAAATCTTAAATTTTCAAACAAAAATTAATGTCGTTGTCCAGTTTAACAACTCGATGTTTACAGGTGAAGGATTTGGAAGCCACCATTGAATCACGAGCCTCGGAGATGTTGGAGTGTAAGAAGGAGATTGCTTGTTTGAAGGTGAGTGTTTTGGCAGCGCCTTGTGCCTAATCTTTTCGGACATTTGTCAGAATTTAGCCTTGCGCGCCACTTTGATTTGTCGTGTATTTTAATGACTTGGAAAAACGTACAAAGTAGTGAGGTGGCGGCGTGGCAAGGTGACGTTAACCATAAATTTGTGCCTTTTACTTCTGTTAACTACAGAAGTCCAAGAATTACAATACAACACCAGGTTCCGTTCACTACAGAACTAACATGAAAAGATTGCAAATCCAGGACGGGCCACATATTGCATGCATCCCATACCCAATCATGCGGTTTTAATTGGTGATGCATGCGATGAGGTATAAATTAAACTGGGGACAGAACAGTGAGTTTCCTTACACCTGGTGTTAACCCCACCCTTGGGTGCATCTTCCACGCAATCTGTTTCGTGTTCAAACCATGAAACCATTGGAGTTAAGCAATGCAGATTAAACATCATCACCATTGTTCCCAGAACAATAAGAGCGTGGAAGGGGAGGAGGTAGAGATGATGCGCGCCGACAACGCTCGGCTCCACGAACGATTAGTCGAGCGAGAACGGAGTCTCAAACTCACCCAACAGCGACTGCACGATGTCAAGAAATCGCTCCAGAAAGAACTGGTCAGTTTGTTGTTACTGTAGGTGGAATGTGATATTTATAATTATCTACATGGAACACTCAGTGTTATCACATGAAAATCATTAATACCTTGCAGCCACAGTCCGGTTGCCCAGAGCTACTGTAAATTTTTGTATATGTTGGATACATTGCGATTATGTCCAACCTACTAGTCATTTTTATTGTTAAATGTCCTGTCCAAGAGCACAGCTGCTAGCTAGAGAGGAGTTTCAATCACACAACCTTTTGGGTGACAGGCTGACATGTTATCACTTGTGAAAATCTGCTAGATATAAAAAAAAAAATAATACGCCTCGAAATACATATCTAAAGCAGCATTATAATAGAATAAACGTGCTTTACTTAAGCATAGGCATTTATAGTACAGACTAGTTAGGTTCAGATCTAAAATCTTTATTACACGAATAGCGGCAGGCATATTAAGTAAACTTAAAAAGATTGTTTACTAAAGATGTGTTTTTACTACGATTTGAATTTAACAGTAAACTGAAAGTTTGAAATCTCTTTATTTGGACACTTCACTGTCTTCAAGGCCGACAGAAAGTAACATGCAGTAGTTGTAATAAATTAAAGTAACCCATTGATTTAGTTTACTTTATTTTTTGCTACTTTATTACAGTAAGGGAGAATGTGTGAATAAATTAAACAGAGAAGCGGATAAGGCGGAAAAATTAGTTGAACCACAAAAGCTAAACATACTTATTTTTTTTGTTTTGTTTACACACTAAAATTTGCCAACCATTTAACACTTTCCGTATGTAAAAATATGTTTATCAAATGTTAACAAACGATGTTATTACATCACAGGCGAAACAGGGGGAAGGGGGGCAAGACCGACGACGATCATCGTCCAGCAAACGAACCCCACGCGACCATTCTGCCCCCGCGCACCCTGCCAACCCTCATAACGGGGTTTCCCCTGATGAAGACCCCCTGCCGTCGTTCCTCGCGGGAAAGGTATCGCTGGACGACCCCAGTCTGAGTGAGGATCAACGTGACGTGGTGGTCAAATATCTCAAGCACGTCGTCCTTCGATTTCTATCATGCGGCCAATCGGAGGTTTATTTATTGTTTTTTATTGTGTGAGGTTATTGTAGGGTTAATCGGAGGTTTGGTTTTGTGAATAAAGCAGTCTTCCCACCCATGATGATACAAAGTAGACCATCTGCGAATGAAACCACAGACTTACTTTTAAACCACAAATATTCTCACACATGCACTCGTCAGATCACCTTGTGTTATGTAATTATCCTGTTACTAACATGGCAACCATCAGGGGTTTTAAAAATTCGTTTGTAAATTCTTTGATTTGAAGTCAACCCGCAAGGGGGGAAAACTAAAAGGAGGGAAAGCGGAAAGGCGGGAAAGGAAACTGCGCACTAAAATGAAGATTAGGGCATAAGAGTTTAAAATTAATTTCCATAGTTGTGGTAAGCAGTTTCCCTCCTTCACGCTTTTCCCTCCCTTTAGCGTTGCCCCTCGCAAAGTAAGGGATATTTTTTGTGGAAAGTTAGACATGGTAAAAAACTATAAAGTCACGAACTAATACTTGACAGGCCCAACCTTTGATCAAGGCAATCTCAGCCGTGTTGCACTTTACTAGTGAAGAAGAAAAGCTAGTGCGGGAAGTAATGGAATACCGGGTGAGTTGGATGGGTGGGGGGAATTCGTTTATATTTCACGAAGATAAACATGAATATTCATATCCATGTATATCCCAGTCAATAACTGTTAATTTAATGTGGGTAGTTGTCAGAATTTTTGAACCGTTTGAATCTACTGTATTGAGGCAACTCGTGTTAAAGTGCCTTGCACAAGGACAACCAGTATAGTCGGAGTGAATTGCGAACCAGGAACCTCTCTGGGCATGGCCACCCTACATAACCACAAGACCATTGCGGTCGGTGATATTGTTTGTTTTTAGCGTTAATTTGCAGTCGGTAATTCTGCATAGAAAAATTAACCTTCAAAAAAAGTAAAGACGTTTTCTTTGTATTTTTTCATTGTAAATTGAAAAATCATAAAACTAGTGCCCACCGTCAGATACAAGAGCTATTAAATTGTCTTCTGTATGTTGGATATGTTGCGCTAACCTTTTGTTTAATTTAATAATCTTTGCAAGCATCGTTAACTAAGTGCATTGCCCAAAGAAACAACCGTCTAGCTCAGGGATGTCCAACCTGCGGCCCACCTGAGATTTTTGTGCGGCCCGCTATTCATTTTTACTTCAAGTAGTATTTTGAACTTTAATTCTTAGCCTAATTAAAATGTATCAGTCAGCTTTTAGGGACATAGTAATAGTGGGATATAGTATGGAAGCAACAGGAATACATGTTATGTATAACTATAAGACTCTGCGGCCCACTGAATTAATAGGTTCTGCGGCCCATTGATTTTTTTCAAGCGACAATGCGGCCCACTACAATAAAAGTTTGGACATTCCTGGTCTAGCTAATGAAAAAACAACCGTCAGCTAGTTTCGATCCAATCACTTTTGGGCTTACGGTCCGACGCGCAACTAAATAAGCTAACCAGCTACCATTTACAGTCATCATGGTTTTCTGTGCGCCCGAGCGCCAAAAACGTCATCAAACCGTCGCTCCGAGGCAAGAACAGCAGCCGACACACCCGCAGATAGTGCCGACCCTACTTTTACGTTGCCAATTTTTATACTTTTGTTCTTTATACATAGATAATATTTTGCTTCGCATTCTCGGTATGACAGTGTTTCTCTAACCACGTTTATGTCTTATTCCTTAACGGCTTTTACCCATTTACTGTGGTGAGTGTTGTGCCATATGAGAACGGTAACATAACGCTGTTTTGGACGGTATAATAGTGCAATAAATAATAATTAATTAATTCTATGGTCGTTATATGGCTACTTTTTTGTTGGATATTCATGTTTTAGTTCAGAGAATGGGACACAGGGGGGCTCATAACAAGGGCGATCGTCATATCAGCTCGCGACCACCCTCCGGCTAGCGTCTCTATTGTAGTGTGTTGTGTACGATTAGGACGTTGCTGTTTTGGTTTAACCCAATTGTACGTTCCATTCATTAGTCAGGTGCGTTGGTGAAGTACACGAACAACCAGAACACATATTTTGTGTTTATTAATTTGCAGTAATAATTTTGTAGATTCAGAGGCAATTGATTTTTTGACTTCATTTTAGCAATGGACATTGTGTGGTAATAAGCAAAACTAATTCCTTCTGTTAGAATCGGGGACTGGTTGTATTTTACCTGACTAAAGTTCGAATCCATGATGGGATCGTCGACATAAGGCCATTCTTTTGTTTAAAATCAGAATCAAATGTATGTATAAAATCGACCGTTTTTTTTTACATAGAATTGTGTATCAGTCGCGTTACCTAATGAACTATCCTACAGAAAACATAATAGCCATTCGGCTTAGAACAGTAGTCGACGACCTTGTGCACGGTATTCTCAAAATAAAAATCACTGGGAGTCGCAAAAACCAAGAATATTTTTGAAAAACAGTAAAACAACACTTGGTAAGATAAAGACGCAACACACAAATGTCTCTGTTTTACTTCTGAGTATTAATCTTAGTAAGCGCTCGCTACAGAAGCAATAAAACTTATAAGAGCCGCTGGTTGCCGACCCCTGACGCATAGCCAGCCGATGGTTTCGAATCGTCAACCTTTCGTATTTTAGTCCAATGCTTAACCAACGGGATTAGTTATGGGGGAGGTTAATCAGGATCTGTGCAGAAACTCAAAATTTGTTTTCCTTTCAACGAACAATCAACATCTGGTATAAAACGTCAACCGCAGACAACATCTGTTCGTTCCCAGCAATTCTATTTCATCGGCAAATACTCCTGCCAGTGCAACGACACTTCATGACAGGTGCTTTTTTTTAGAGCTAAATTAAATTGTACTTTAGCCTCAAACTGCCATTCTTGGTATATTGGTTTCACACGACATATAGGAAACCTCCTATATGGGAAAAGGATAGGATATTCATCTTTATCCCGGTGAATGGGAAAACCAAGGGGGTTATCACACGGGCAACCGTCAGATCACCTCGCGCCCATCGTCTGGTTACCGAAGCTATTGCGGTTTGTTGTATATGATAGACACGTACCTTCAATTTGGTAGAACCCATTAATCCGCTGGGTTCAGGCAATCTCCGTGAAGTGCCTTGCCCAAGGACACAACCGACTAGCTAGCGAACAGTTTCGATTGAAAGGCGACGCACTTAACCGCTAGACCAGTGGTTCTTAAACTGGGTTCGATCGAACCCCAGGGGTTCGATGAGTCAGTATCAGGGGTTCAGCGGAGATTAGGATAACTTCACTTTAGGCTTAAGTTCTTTAACAAATATATTTTAAATTTCAACGAAGGGTTCGGTGAATGCCCGCATAAAACTTGCGGGGTTTGGTACCTCCAACAAGTTTAAGAACCACTGCGCTAGACCAACCGGCCGGAAAAGGGGTTCATTATGGCACTGTGCTTCCAAAAAAATGTTATATGTCGTTTTGTTTTCTACCACAATGGTGTAAATTTGTATTTCCTTGTCGAAAACATAAATAAAAAAATAAGAAATTTAAAAAATGACATGTTGGTGTTAAAATATGCTTTAAGAAGAAAAGTGAAATATGGTAAGAAATTGTCTGGTTTGGTAAGTAATCCAATGCCAAAGTCATATAATATCACGCTCCAGATAAAATACCGTAAAGCATCTATATTTAAGCGCCACCTCTATTTGAACGCCACCACCTCTGATAGAACACCACTTTTAGCGGCGGAATTGTATTAGCAGGTCTCTACCTGCAATTATAAAACTGATTAAGTTTTCACAATCTAAAAGTTAAACCAGCCATTTAATAGATACCAACCAACATACAGGTAGTATCAATGCAGTATCACGTCACGATAAGCAGCAGTAATGCGGTAAGCACACAATTTAAATTAATTAAAGGAAAGATTAATTAATTTTTCTTTTACTGGTATATTTAAACGAACTAACGCCCGTGTCATTAATAAATTTCATTTCAAAATTCCGACCATCTAGTCGAAAAATAGAGCACCAACCTCTAATTGAACGTCACCTCTAATATAACGCACTTTTAAGGAAGAGTTGAAAATAGAGCGCGGTGAAATAGAGGTATTACGGTATGTGTAACCTGTCCAGGTCAAATGAGTTTAACTTGTCCTAATATAATGTTGTCCTTGTCAGGTATAGCACGTAAACGCTGCAAAATATACCCGACACTCTTCCTATCGGCATTTCTACCAGCAACGCTGCATTCCAGCAGCCTCGGACACCTGTCAGTTTCCCACCAAGTTATACATACGTCACAACCCACATTCCGTACATAAAGGACACAGTGTGTGTGATGTATAATTAGTATTGTGACGTTTCAAATTCAGGTTTGGTGGTAATAGTATAAAAAGAAGCGATATATTTGCATCTAAGTTAATTGACTAGAGAAGCTATGGAGTTTAAAAATCTTCTGTTCTGTGCGCTTTTTGCGCTGGCGTCGGGTAAGATTACTTAAGTACATATATAGGGGAAAAATTGACGCTGATTTTTATCTTTGTGTGTTTTACCGCCGTTACATTACGAGTAATCGTTGGACTAACCCCATGCACTAAATCATGTTACCAGAGTTATTGCAGTGTGTTGTGTATTTTATATATCTTCAATTTGTAATTAGAAAAAATATTCCATTGAAACAAGAGTGCTTTGTCCAGCGACAACTACTCAAAAAATGGTTTGGATAAAGATTGAATCGAACACCTATGGTTAACCGAATGTTTACACTACCGATACATAAACCAAATTATATAGAAAAAAACGGTATTAGCGTCCAACCCATCATGGGTTCAAAACTTAGCCCGGTAAAAAGGTATACCCCAATTGATGCTATAACAATAAGAAGAGACAAACATAATAGACTCATTTTTGCCGGGTTAGGTTTTAAACACTGTTTTATATACAAATCCCTTTATAGCTAAATGATTCGTTCGCTCATCGCTATAACTATTCGGTCGCATAACCAATTCTTCACAGGCTCGATGCTGTACGAAGACAATTTCGACTACTTTGACAGCAGCAAATGGTATATTGAAGTCGTCCCAACATCGCACAACAACGAGTTACAGTACTACACTGATCGAACGGACAATATTCGAACAGAAAATGGACATCTAGTTATCACTCCACTCAAGGAGAAGTATGTAGCCAACTACCGTTTAACTCATTTTTTTTGTTTTAGTTGAATAAAGCCCGAAAGAGCGTTTTTACGCCATTTAGATCATTTGAAACGCTTTGGTCGATCTGTTGTATAATATGGTGTATAATCGAAACCAGCCGATATCTGATTTGTAGTTTTTTTAGGAAAGTCATTTAGCAGACCTTACCTGAACAAAGTGGTTTAAGATAGAATTTTACCGCTAGACCGACCGGCCGTACAAAATGCTTGCCTCCAGTGAGGATTGAATTCACGACCCCTGGTTTACAAGACCAGTGCTCTATCACTGAGCTATAGAGGCTTTTTTAATAGGTTAATTAAACAGAATCTACTGAAGTGTGCAAACTGACCTCATAAAAAATAATGTTACTTAAAATACTTAGATTCGTTCAATTTTTGCATTCTAAACCAAAATCTCCTCTAAATTTTAAACTCTGGCGCATACCCCAGCACATGCGGCTTCCGCAACCGTACTAACATTGAGGAATTACAACGATTGTTACTCAGCAACTAACTTATTTAACTACCATGACATGTATTTTTTTATATTATTACCACTCGTCAAATCCGCCCTCGCATAGAAATATATTAAATTGATATAACACTATCTATAACGACCTTTTTATTTCCCCCTTCCGATTATTTGATCCAACATCAGGTTGATTATAGAAACGAGGTAAAGAGCGACTTAAACATGGCGCTGCCCCACACACTGGGATATGAACACCAATACCATTCATTCATAGTGTACTGTCGTGGCCAAATATAGTTAACGCGACCGATAAATATACGGACAATACAAAAACGATCCGAGTAACGATCCCATCATGGTTTCGAAACGTGGCTCGGTTTAAAAAAAACCTTCATTCACAGCTATGGAGGTAAGCAATACACGTCTGGCCGGATGCACAGCAACTTTGCGTGGAAATACGGTCGCGTCGAAGTAAGAGCCAAACTTCCCAACGGATACGGACTGTGGCCAGCTATCTGGATGATGCCAAGGTTAGAGATAATTAACTTGGTTTATTCCCATGCATATGTTAAATTCATGGCCCTGACAGGTGACCCCTACGATGTTCACCGCTTTCTGTGAGCGCTTTCTGCAAGAATGTGATCTTTTTCAGAGAAAATACCTCGATCCTGTAGATTTAAATGAAACTATAAAAAACGTTCATAGTAAATTGTTGCTCGTAAAAAAACGAACATCCCAGCCTCATTTTTTACTTCTGTTATGCTGGAATAACAACAAAAATTATAGGATAGGATATTTATGTTTATCCCTATGAATGGAAAAACCAAGGGGATTAACACACGGGCAATCGTCAGATCACCTCGCGCCCACCGTCGGGTTACCGGAGCTATTACAGTGTGTTGTATATGATAGACACATTCCTTTAATTTAGTAGAACCCATTATTCCGCTGGGTTCATGCAATGTCCGTAAAGTGCCTTGCCCAAGGACACAACCGACTAGCTAGCGACCAGTTTCGCACCTGCAAACTTTCGATTGAAAGGCGACGCACTTAACCGCTAGTAGACCAACCGGCCGGACAATTATGAGGACATTGATACAAACTTATAAAAAAATGACTGTGGAAATGAGGGATTATTTTGGAGCAAAATCGGAAGCCATAGACTAACTTTTTCAAACAAACAGAGACAGCGTGTATGGAGGGTGGCCCGAGAGTGGTGAGATAGATATCATGGAAGCACGAGGACAAGATCTTGATCAGTTTGGTAGCACCATTCACTACGGCATCTGCTGCGATAATCATTACTATGAGACGAGTGGAGATCTTAAAATGCAGTGTACCACCGACGCCTATCACGTCTATACACTGGATTGGACACCAACCGAGCTGGTATGGATAACGTGTCACTAATACAGTCGAATGGCCGAACGGTTAACACGACCGATAATTGTACTGAATTATAAATGAAAACGGTTTTAGCAACGATCTCATCATGGGTACGAAACTATAAGTATATACGAATCGGTCGCGTTCACCATTCGGCAACACGACCGTTTCCATTCAAACCATTTGTGTGTTTCTGGGCAAGATTTAGAGTTTAGACGTTGCCTTTATTTATTGGATTGACAAACGATTAGTAATCTCGACTGTAAGTACGTGGTATTTTAAAGATTACCCGGTAATAACGACTAGCGTGGTTCCACCTGCTGATAAATATATTTCAATAATTCCGAATCCTCTGTAAAACAACAATGCTTCACCATTTCCGCCTAAACCACATAGCACCACCGTTTCTACCAAAACCACACCACTACCATTTTGACCAAAACCCAACAGCACCAGTTTCTACAAAACCACATACCACTACCCTTTTTTCTACCAAAACCAAACAGCACCAGTTCCTACAAAACCACATAGCACCACCATTTCCGTCAATATACTGACACTGGATTGTAACAGGTCTACCGCCTGGACGGTAAAGCTTACTTTCGACAAGATCTCGATCGAGTCATTAGCTGGATGTACAATCAAAACGGTAGGAATGTGACGTTGTGTTTTGTTACTTTAGGTTTTACTTGGTGCTTTTGTTTACCGTAATTACATTTTTCAGTAACGTCATATTCCATTACAGCTTTTTTCAGTACAGTCAATTTCATTACCATTATTTCCAGTACTGTCCTTTTTCATGAAAGTAATTTTATAGCTAACGCTTTCAAGAAACAACCAATTATTTTCTTAGATGTTAATTCGGCGGATTAGTTCGTTCGTGGCGAATCTGATCGTCAACTAAAAAGTTGCGGGTTGGATTCAGTCTATAGGTGATTGATTGTGTCCTTGTCCAAGGCAGTTTGCATACGACGACTAATGTAGTATTTTCATTGGTTGAACTAAAACCTAAAAATGTATTTAACCATATAACTCCGATAACCCGACAATAAACACAAGGTAATCTGAAAAGTGTTTTAACGTCCTGTAAGTTTTCCCGCTTCGGGGATAAAAGTTCTCTGACTGAAAAGTAAAACAAATACGAACTTATTGCAATTCGCAGGTCAACCATTCGACCAATACTTCTACATGATCCTTAATACCGCTGTCGGTGGAGATTACTTGGACAACCCAAAACCCAACACCGTTTGGAACTACCCTGATGCTGAGATGTGGGTAGACTACGTTCGTGTGTACCCGCTTGAGGTATATATGCCAGTCGGGTGCTGGGTTAATCTTTTTTACCTGGTTTAAGTTTCGACACCACGATGAGCTCGTAAATAAGATAATTTTTTAAGTACAAATTGAATATAACCTGTCACAATTTTTCGTTATTCCTTAACGGTTGGTTAGCGTTCTATCTCCCATGCAGGGCTTTAGGCTACAGTGAAATACTTTTTTTTTCTTTTCAAATCTAGCTTTAAATCTAGGCAGGTATATTGGCATCTAAAAATGAAGTAGTTAAATACTAATAATAATAAAAATACTAATAATAAAATACTAATAGTAGTAAAATACTAATAATAAGCACGAATAATCCGGCAAAATTACAAGAGAAAAGGGCCTAAAACCCAACTATGAAAACCCAACTATGATACTCTTTTTATGATATCTTTAACTAAAGGGCCTAACTAAAAACCCAGCGGATTAATAGGTTCTACCAAATTAAAGGAACGTGTGAATCATACACAACACACTACAATAGCTTCGATAACCCGACGGTGGTCGCGAGGTGATCTGATTGCCCGTGTGTTAACCCCCTTGGTTTTCCCATTCACGGGTATATAACATGAATATCCTATCCTATCCTAATCTTTTTTCAGGATATTGCCGTTCAACAAACACCCGGAAAATGGGTATTGAACGACGGTGGAGTCGATGACACCGCCGGACAATGCCTGATCAAGGATTCAGCTAACGTATATGATATCTGTGGTTCCATGCAGTGGGCTTGCTACAGCCAGAACTACGCCGATGTAAGTTGATTGATTTAGTTTCGAACCGACGATATGCTGCTACTTTAATCCCCCTATTTACTACTTCTTGTATATTTTGGCATTTTTGAAACTTTTTCTACATCTTAATCGCTTGGGTAAGGTCATCTAAACTTAAGTTTAAAATTATCTTTATATACCGCGCTAAGTTTATTTTATATGGGTGGTACCCTTTCAACTGAAGGGTTGCATGTAAGAAACTGGTTGCTAGCTAGTCGGTTGTGTTCATGGGCAAGGCACTTAACGGACATTGCATGAACCCAAAGCGGAATAATGTGTTTTACTAAAATGAAGGAATGTGTAAATTATACGCAACACACTGTAATAACTCCGGTAACCCGACGGTGGGCGCAAGGTAATCTGACGATTTATCTTCACTTGGTCCGTTGCTAAATGGTATGTTATTAATGAATCGGTCATGGTTACCATTCGGCAAAGCAACCGTTTTGAAATTGTTTGATTGTCTCTACTAATTCTGCTTGAACCTCTGGTAACATCAAATCAAATTGAACCTTAACCCCATCATCTTTATTTTAGTGTGCAGCATTCTCTACCCTGACCACTTTTTGGTGGTTGTATCCTTGTGAACTTGATCCTTGCCTTGATTGGGTGGACCGAAATAAAAAATGCAAACACTGAATTTATATTACACATAAAACAGTTAATCACTCCTTTGACATTGCGGGGTGGGGTAATCTGGTGAATATAGGTGGGCAATAATGCCTTTTAATGCATTCGTGAGGTAATCTGACAATTTACCCCTTTGATAACTTTCTCTTGCGTATACGCAAGACAATTAGATGATCGCCCGTGTAACAACTGTCAGTTTTTACATTCACGGGGATAAAAAAACGTTTTGTAATAAACTGTCATTAACCTGAATTTAAACCCTATCCTAACTTAGTTTTAAGTTTTATTTCATTTACGGTCTAGGTGTCGGCCGAATGTTCAGCCGGAAATGACGTATTGAGCTGCTGTGGAGCAGGAGCCAATACATGTAACGAGAGTCGTCTCCGATCAGCGGCGCAAGCTGTGTTCCAGTCCTACTACAACCAGATACCGTCAGCTACTTCCTGTGATTTCGGTGGGGTGTGTTACCTGGAAAACAGTCTTATTCCACTGGCTTGTACCAACGGTTACGACCACTAAGCTTGTATGTTACTAAATGGTAATACATTTGAAACTAATTTCCGAATAAACAAAAATTGATAATTAAACTACTCGTTGTTGCTGTTCACCATATATGTAGTCCGGGTTGGATACCGTGTTTGACTGTCTACCTTGGCGAGAGGAAAATCGACATAAAAACACACGATGACGCTTCTTGCGTTTTCCCGTTCACGGGAATAAAACATGAACATCCTATATCCAAAACACGAATCCGCAATGAACGAGCAATTTCACAAAACAGAAGTTTGACCCTAAACGCTTTACAGTATGAGAACGAAACAAGTATTTATGTGACAGCCCCTAAAAACACACAAACATGTCAAGACGATGCAACTTATGAGTTTACGTTCCACTGAACGAAACTCCTTGCACCGTTTTTTTCTAAATGGACAAATAGGCAGACATAAAGTCGTGTGTCCCAATGGTTAACGTGGCCGATATATATATACGTATATCGATTTTTTTTAAAACAGACCTTATGATGAACCAACCACGGTTTCGAAACTTAGCTCGGTAAAAAGGTTCCGTAAGAAGGGAAATCGTCAATTAAGAGACAGTAGCTAAATACCCATGTACAAAGTCCTTACCCAAGGACTCAACCGACTAACTGGCGACTAACTAGCCACCAGTTTCGCACCTGCGACCTTTCAATTGAAAGGCGACGCACTTTACCGCAAGGCTAATCGGCCGGATCAAAAGTACGATAAACACTTAATTATGTGGCAGTGGGACAATTTTAAAACTCAGATATCGCTAATCGTACCAAACGATATTACAGAAGTTTTCTGTGTTCGCCATGGAAAAATAGTGTTTTTGCTTTTTCTACAATGCGAAGTGCCTCAGGAAAAACGCTGTAACTTAAAATCCATTTGGAAAGTGTACATTTAAAAAAATATAATTCAATTTGAATCGGTAAAATAAACTCAGTTCCATGAACCATTTTGCATCAAACTTTGGATACAGACATCCCGTATACGCCTACATATTTAAATTAAGTATACTTTGGATCTACACATGCTTCCTACATTATTAATAATTAGGATGGCGTGATTTTTTCCTTCGAATCCGCGATTTTCTAGTTAAACTGGGATAGTTAAATTTATATTTCCCTTTACGGTATCTCTTTGTAGCCTACTATTTTTTCTACGATTTGAAGTAAATTACCCGTTTCATTTCTAATATAACTAGAGAGTGTCAACCACGTGTTTAACCACCACCATTTGTAAAACACATTTTGTATGCCATATATTCATGCTACAGGGTCCCTAACCACAATTTGTATTTTATACACTGAGTATGTAGTTTGTTTCTGCAAGCATAAACGCATGGGTCCCATAGTTGTCCAACCAAACTTCGTTTCAATGTGTAGGCCTAGTTAAAAAAAGAATAAACATCTTAATTTACGAACATTTTACCTTAAATGTTTTAAATTAAACCTTTTTAAGCGCTGTAATGAAATAAAGGAAATTCCTCTAGGTTTAGTAGATGAGTTTCTGTTTTTACATATGTTGGCCATGTTATGTAACAATTCTTAAAGTTTTAATGTGATTTGTCGACTCCTTGTTGGAGATGTCAGTGCGATATGGCATGTCTGTCACAGTCATAATTCAGGAACATATCTTCGTTTTTAGGGGAATTACTCTAAGCAAATGTTTTCTTTCTTTTAATTGGCCTAAAGTGTCTAATGTTCTAACATTTAACCAAATCTGATCAAAATTAGAGCAGCCGTTCAAGCGCTATGCCCCAAAAATCTAATTTATTAGAAAAAAAATGTTTTGGTTTTTAACGTCTCAGGGGAATTTCCCTAGATTCATTACCCAAAATTTTGGTTTCTGCTTATCTAGACCATGTTCTGTTACAAATGTCCAATTTTTATTGCGATTTCATTACTCCTTTTGCTAGATTTCGGGACAACATGGCATGCTTGTCACACTCATAATTAGAGAACAAAATCCGATGTTTAGGGTATTTCCCTGGGAAATTTTTTTATTTCTTTTAAGTGTTAAAACAGTGACTAATGCACTTACATTCCACCAAATCTGATTCAAATTGTATCGGTCGTTCAAGCGCTATGCCCAAAAAAGGCTATTTTTTTAGAAAAAAAACCGTTTTGGTTTTAACGTCCCAGGGGAATTCCCCTAGATTTATCACTCAAAATTTTGATTTCTGCATATCTAGACCATGTTGTCCAACAAATCACCGAGTTTCATTGCGATTCCATTAACCCTTCTGGTAGATGTCGGGGCGACATAGCATGCCTGTCACAATTATCATTTAACAGTAAAAGTTTAATTTTTAGGGTATTTCCCTAGGTAATTTTTTTATTTCTTTTAAGTGTTAAATCAGTGACTAGTTCACTAACATTCCACCAAATTTGATTCAAATTAGAGCAGCCGTTCAAGCGCTATGGCCTAAAAAGCTAATTTTTTAGAAAAAAATGACCGTTTTGGTTTTTAACGTCCAAGGGGAATTCCCCTAAATTTATTACCCAAAATTTTGGTTTCTGCATATCTAGGCCATGTTTTTTTTCAAATGGGACCCATAATGACCGATGATAACCGTGCGAAAAATGTGCGACATTTATTTATTTGCGGGTTTGTTGGCTGTTTTCCTTTAGTGATCTATCGTAAAATTACACACAAACGTAGCATAGTCTACCCACATCTCAGCATCGGGGTAGTTAGGATAGGATAGGATATTCATGTTTATCCCCGTAAATGGGAAAACCAATTAGGTTAACACACTACAATAGCTCCGGTACCCGACGGTGGGGGCGAGGTGATCTGACGATTGCCCGTGTGTTAACCCCCTTGGTTTTACCATTCACGGGGATAAAGATAAATATCCTATCCTATCATATACTATCCTATCCCGCCGTCGGGTTACCAGAGCTATTTCGGTGTGTTGTAGGCTATATGATAGACACGTTCCCTTAATTTGGTAGAACCCATTAATCCGCTAAGTTCAGGCAATGCCCGTTAAGTACCTTGTCCAAGGGCACAACCGACCAGCTCGCGACCAGTTTCGCACCTGCAACCTTTCGGTAAAAGGCGACACACTAAACCGCCGATTGTTCCAAACGGTGTTGGGTTGTCCAAGTAATTTTCATCGACAGTACAATTATTGGTCGAATGGTTAAACTGCGAATTGCGATGATGTTGAATTTTATTTCTATATAGATCGGTCACGCCAACTATCCTATCCTCTATTTTGTCCCCAGGAATAAATGTTCCCAGAACATTCCTGTAGTCACGCACGACAAACCATCTGTTGCGTGACGTCATATCGTTCCGCTCAGCTTGCGCAGGTATGTGTTTATTTACATCTGTTAACGGCATGAAATAGTATATTGTAGTATAGACTGTAGAATTACTTATCAAATTTCCCGATTAAATTTAATGTCTTGTTTTATTTTATTTGCAGAATTAAATAGGGTTTTAATTTTAAGATAGAAAACAACAGCAAACTGAAAATGACGGAAATCTGTACTTTCTGAGCCATGTAGTGTGCTATATAACGTTGTTAATGCGTGTTAGTGCAGAAATATGCAGTAATGGCAAGTGGCATTCAATACACATTCAACCCTCCTGCTATCCACCCCATCACAGACTTTGATACGTCTGTGTCCAACACAACAAACAAAAATGAAGTCTGTGTGACCAGGAAAGCCCTTGATAATGCAATTCCACAGGAGGTTTTGCTAGGATCGTTGCTTGAACATATCTGCCAGCTATATGAAGCAGACAGCAAGAAAGCGAAACAGCTTTTTCACATAATTTGCAAGAAGTTGCAGAAGATGAAAGTAATGTCACCCATTGCATACCTGGACGAGTATGCTTCTGTGAGGATTCAGTACAAGACTTCGTTTTATAACTTAATTCATTCGTCTCTATTGTCATTTCATGATAAACGTTTGTGTCCTATTGAGAGCACTGTACAGGCTACTGGTACTGGGCAGTTAATGGAATACGGCAACTTGAAAGTAAACAGAAAGGATGTCTTCGAATTTGGGGTTTCTAGGTACAAGGAAGAGTTTGAAGAAATAGAGGTCATCGGTTATGGAGCATTTGGCAAAGTTTATAAAGCGATTAATAAAATTGATGGACAGGTATATGCAGTGAAACAAATCAAGTGTAAAAGCAATGGATCGGAAATCATGCCGGAGACGAATAAAATGTTAAGAGAAGTCCAATCATTAGCTTCCATGCAGCATGAGAATATAATTCGTTATCACTGTGCTTGGATTGAACATACTCCTGTCTCTGAAATTGACCAAACAGCTTTTTCAACCGGCGATTCTTATGACAATGATCCACGATCTGAAATAAGTGAAGAAACAAACAGGAAATCATCAGATTTTGCCAATAGAAATTTAAAGGGAAAGTGTTTGGAAGTCCCGTTAAGGGTGTCAATAAACACAACACCGTATAGCACGAATGATACGAATGATACCGGATCTTTTGGGGACTATGATCCAGTAGAGCACGAAGACGGAAAGTTCTGGCAGCCCTCTAGTGACTCTTCCGACGAGGATTCGTCTTGCAGTAAGGAGAAAAGTTCAAGCAATACTGAGTCTCTTACTACGGACGTTATTTTTACTCATGGGGTGATGAAAAGGTCGACAATCCGGCGAGTGCAAAGTTTTATCTTTACCGCGGGGTCAAATGCCCATTTATCCAGCTTAAGTCATATTGAGTCCAACACAAGATCCCATTCAGTCAGCAGTATGCAGGATATCGCTATTTTAAAGAGACCAGAAGAGAGTCAAGATGAGGCTCCTTGTTACAAACCTTCCATCCATGTAGTAATGTACATACAAATGCAACTATGCAATACCACGTTAAAGAAGTGGTTGGTGCAACGTAATCAAATCCTGACGACTAAACCTGATTCAAGTCATGTTCCTGCCTCCTTTTGCATTTTTAAACAAATTATTGCAGGGTTGAACTACATACACAAGAAAGGTATGCTCCATCGTGACATTAAACCTCAAAATATATTTATTAATGATGAAGACCAAGAACCACAGATCAAGCTAGGAGATTTTGGACTTGCAAGGGCCAAGTTAAGCACTTCCAGTTCAGAGCCATTAACTCCAATCCATGAGATGCCTGTAGATTTCCTATCAGATGAGCATACTTCAGGAGTGGGCACTTCACTCTATGCCTCTCCCGAGCAGTTGAAAGGGGAGACATATGATGATAAAGCAGATATATACAGTGCGGGGATAGTCTTGTACGAACTAATTTGTCCACTGGGCACAACCCATGAGCGAACTGTGGCAATAAACAAACTCCGAAAACAAGAAATCCCGACTAATTTTCAGCATAATGCACCCTCCGCTGTTGAATTGCTCCAGTCAATCTTATCTCACGAATATCAAACTCGACCGTCCGCTGAACAGCTGTTACTGTCTTTGGACACCATTCCTGAAGCAACCGTTGATCTTAAAAAGCAGAACGAACTATTGCGAGTGGAAAATACTAAACTCAAAGAAATGGTTAAACTGTATGAGAATGAATTAGTAAAAAATGGGATCGCAATTCCTGAATTACGTGATTGCAATTAACAGTTCCAACAGCTGTATTTTATCGTTCATAAAGCACACTTTTAAATCTCCTTTTTTTAAAAACTAAATGTGTGCCTTATAAGCTGATTTGCCTAATGTATGGATTAGGTAGTGATTTATTGCCTGCAGTCATAACCAGTACTAGTACTATTTATTATAAAAAAAAAAAATTATGAACACGGAATTAAAAACCCTTGCGCCTTATGGTCTGTAAAATATGATAAATATTTAGCCCTATTTTGCCAATGCCATAATGCCAGAATTGGAATAGTTGTGAATTTGTGATGCAGTGTTGCGGAAAATTATCATGATTGATTTTACTGATGGTCACTACTATTTTTATTTACTGTTTAAAAGCTCCTGCATTGTCTTGAGGTGTGATAGATGTGTTATCGTTTGCACTGTGAAAACAAATAAATATTTGCCCAGTTTGGTAAAGTAGTCTTGTAAGATCAGACACTTTAAATTGGCCTGTTAGTTTGTATCAATGTAAAAGTATCCATTTTACATTGTATTTTCCATATCCCTGTGGTGGCACATTGAAGATTACCTTGTGCAGAGTAGAGTTACTAAGTCTCTTCTCTCGAAATGCAACCTCACAGGGCGTTCAGGCTGATTATAAAATCTGTTATAAATGTTGTTCCTGGTACGATTATTGCCTTAACCCAGCAGCTTCAATTGGATAATGTGCTGTTAATTTCATACATGGCAGGGGAATCAAAAACGTTATTGGTAGGTTAATAATGATATGAAAAGTAAAAGGCTGTTAAATGTTTAATGGCATATAGTCCTTATTTCAAATATATAATGTAAGTTTGGCGTGGGCTGATAATTTAAAAACCCAAATAGTGTAAATATTTTACACGCTGCAATAGCCTCAGTAGTCAGACTGTTGGCATAAGGTAAATCTAATTGTCTGACCGATAAGCTTAGCGGTTTAGTGCGCCGCCCTTCAGCCGAAAGGTTTGAGGTTAAAAACTGTTCGATTGTTTTATAGAAAATAAATAAAAAGCAACTGCTACAAGTTAACTTTATATCAACAAATTGGTTACAATTTCATTCTCTAAATGGCATAATACAACCTAAGCTGACATATCTGGTAAAGACATAAGAGCGAAAGCAATTTTTCATCTATTTGATTTAAATCCTTTATCTGGTAATACTAAACATTCAAGCCTTAAAACAAAATGAGGTATAATCCAACATATTTTTAACTTTATCTTAAAATAACTTGTTAACAATACAGTTTACCACTATAAGTTGAATAATTAATCTAGTTCTCACAGCTTATAGATTACACAATTGTAGTTAAACAATTAGATATTGCATACATTGTCACTGGAAAAAACTAGAAATCACCAGCCACCAACAGAATAGTACTTCAGTTTAATATTAGCTTCTTTAAAATGATAAACGATTGTGTTAATTGTTGCATAGATAATTTTTGTTAATTTTAGATAAATAAAAAAGGATCAAATAACTACGATGTTATTATCACTTAATATTACCGCATGACTGAAAAATCAACATGGCGATAACAGTTAATTTGCTGATTTGCCACAAGTACTCTGTTTGTTCAATTTTCAACACATTTCGCTAAAATATATACAGGACCTGTAAATATTTTTGTACTTGAAAATGCATATATTTATAGATGGAACATTTCCCTCGATTAAAAGTTTCTTTTACTTGCTTTTCGGTTTGCTCAATGGATATACACATAAAATCTGTTAAAATTAGGAAAAAGTTTAAATGTGGAATAAAATAGTTTCCAAATTGTTAAACTTGGAAAGAAGTTAATAGCCAACAGCAGTACCATCAGCTCGTGGGTCGGACCCTGCCCATAAAACTTGGTTATTATCCGATTTCTTGTTCCAAATATTCCTACGTGCAATCACTTGCCCACGGCCGAATATTGATCGCTTGAAACCCTCAACAGGCCCCGTTGCATCATGGCCCCGCTGTTTTAACTCCGCGGTAGTGTTTTCCCTTATCCCACTCTCAAGGCTAATAGATCCAAGTGCACTTCTGTGGCCTGAACCCACCAGAAACCTTGGGGCGTCCAGCGCTTCCTGTGGGTCCATGCCAAACTCAATCATATTCAGCAATACCTGGGAACAAACATGGAGGTCGGTCAGGATAATTATCTTTTATTCCGGTAATTGGGATGATGCAGGCAGTAGTTTTTACACAAGCAATCGTCAGTGTCCGCTCTCGATTATCAGAGCTATTGCAGTGTGCGGAACATGATATTTAATGATTTAGTTGTTTCCATTGCTATAATTTAACTCGTTAGCTCACTTAATTTTTCATCAGACTTATCCATGAACACTAGTTAATTTTGATCTTGCAACATTTTAGTTAACAGTAACCAAGCTTGAAGAAAACTAGGGCAGGAAGACCAACCTGAACATGACCTTGGGGCTGCATAAAGCCCCCCATCACCCCATAAGAAAGAAGAAGCTCTCCCGTTTTAGCATCGGTCACCATCGCCGGAATTATCGTGTGATACGACCGCTTCCTGGGTTCTACTACGTTAGGGTGGCCGGGAACGAGGCTGAAATTAAAACCCCTGTTCTGCAACGTGAACCCACAGTTCTGAGGGACAACCCCACTCCCAAACCCCATGTAGGTGCTATTAATAAAGGAGCAGAAGTTCCCATCTTTATCAGCGGTCGAGAAGTACACGGTATCACTTTTGAAGCTTTCAATGTCACCTAAGAATACACTGTTTAGTATAGAACGCGCAGGTTTATTCTTAGGATGGCAAACCTGAGAAAAAATTGTCACATTACCTTGGGGACTATTCAGTTTGCCAGAGCTATTGTAGTATTGTTGTACAATTAAGACATGGCTGCAGTTCTATTACAACTTATTAATCCAATAAGAATAATAAAAAAACATTATAAAATTTCTTAAAATGAAGTTCTATATTGGCTTAATGTTTTTTGCTTCAATTGAAAGTTTTATCACGAACCAGGTAAACACGTTTCATTTGCTTTTCCCATGTCAATCAGCTTGGCTCGAAGTTTTCCATAGTCACCATCCAACAGGTTATTGAACGGAACTTTCGAGAATGATGGGTCTGCGCAATATTGCAAAGCATCGGCAAAACTAAGCCTGTAAAAAAGAAGTTTACAGGTTGCTATAGGATAGATATTCATGTTTATTCCCGTGAGTGGGAAAACCAAGGGGGGTTCACACACCAGCAATCGTCAGATCACCTCGTGTCCACCGTCGGGTTACCAGATCTATTTCAGTATGTTGTATATGATAGATATGTTCCTTTAATTTGATAGAACCCATTTATCCACTGGGTTCAGGCAATGTCCGTAAAATGCCTTGCCCAAGGAAACAACTGACTAGGTAGCTATCGACCAGTTTCGCACCTTTCAATTAAAAGGTGACGTATTTAACTGCCAGACTAACTGGCCGGCTATTTAACTTGGAGAAGTATATCAGCTGAAGGAAATGATGGAAAGAAAGTCATATGTGGATACAGAATAGTGACCGGTTTAGAACCTGCAACCGCCCGGTCGTTATCTATTATTCAATTTTGCAACATAAGAAATGTATACTACTGTACATACACAGTTAGAGATGTCCATTTCAGAATCAAGATTCGAATTCAATTCAAATAAGAAATGATTGTAATTTAGTGATTTAAACAATTCAAAATTAAGTGCTCATACTGAAATAAAAGTAATTCTAAACAGTAATGAGAATTTTAATAAAAAATTACAAATTTTTCATCCAAAATACACGCAATATTTTGTTTGTTTATAAAATTAGCACTAGTAGTAGTACAAATTTTTTTTGCTTGTTATCCAGGTATAATAACCACCACAAACACTACACCACATACCCACACTACACCTCATATCCACACTACAGACCTTACTGCCTCAATTAACACATGAAGGTAGTCAGTGCTGTTGTGTCCAAGCTTTCCGACGTTAAAGTTTTTCAAAATATTCAAAGCTTCCAGGGCCACAATACCTTGACCGTTGGGGGGAATTTCCCACAGACGAAACCCTAAAAACATGAAGCTCTAATGAGACTCTACTTGATTTATACTATAGATGAAAACATGTATATAAATTTCAGTAATATAAATCCCTTATTGAGAGAATATGAAGAAAGAAACAGGCATGTTTAAAAAAAACAGCAATTTTAAAGACTAGGTTGGTATATTTAAAAAAATACTTTCTCATTATTATATTCTGCATAAAAATAAACAATATCCTGGCAGGATCGTATTTCTTTGTCCGGCCCGTTAGTCAAGCGGTTTAGTGTGAAGCCTTTCAACCGACAGGTTGCGGATTCTGAACTGGTCGCTTACTAGTTGGTTGTGTCCTTGCGCAAGGCACTTAATGGACATTGCCTGAACCCAGCGATTTATGGGTTCTACCAAATTGAAGAAACATGTGAATCATACACAACACACTGTTATAAATAACCAAACTTATCAATTAATCTACAAACCTTTATAATCAATACTTATTGGCTCCTCAAATGTGGAAGTATGACACGCCAAATCCTCATGTGAAAGAACCCCTCCCATACTTTCGACGGCTGCCACTATTGCATCTGCAACCCATCCTTTATAGAATCCGTCCTTTCCATGTTTGGCCACACTCTCCAGTACGTCTGCTAGTCCTGGGTTGCGGAACACCTCGCCCATATATGGAGCACGCAACTGGCCGGTGGAATCTGTGGGAATGACCAAACTTTACTTTGTAGCATTTGTGAGTTTTTACTTTAATTGAGTTGACCTTAATGTTGTGATTTTTATCACATTACAGTATGGTTTCAAGTTACTTTTTCGGTCATTGTGTTGTGTTTTGTTGGTTTAAGCAATTAAATAAATTGGGTTATGTCTGTGAAGTGCCTTGTCGAAGGACACATCTGACATGACAACTGGTATTCATCGTACCTTTCTAAGGACATTAAATGCCATAACTGACTGACTGAGCTAACCCCGCTCTTTTAGTATTAATTTTCAAATTATGGAAATGCACACCTAAGAAATGCACATCTAAACTAACCTTGCACGAGTAATTCCTTTCCAAATTCATTCCGGGGATCCATCAAGGGGCCACAATTTTCACCCCAGCCATGAGCAGTGATGGGGCCCGCTACTGGGAATCCCCCCTTTGCTAGCGATATTACTGGATCCAGTATTTCTTGCATTGACAAATTCCCGCTCCCAAATTTTTCCACACAATCCAGCCACCTGCATTTGTGGGTTAATGATTAATTAACAGGATATGGTGCTTTTAGCTAGTCAGTGATTTTATTTATAGTATAGATTAGGTGAGGTAGTTTTTTTTCTAATTGCCTTTGAAATGCTAACGACAAAATTTGGGAATAGTCATATACCACCCAAATGCTGGGATGATATATCTACAGAATAGGGTAGTTTTGAGTCACCTAATCAGTTGTGTTTTTGTTCTGGAAGGATGTTACCTGGTTCCTATGGATCAATGGGTTAAATCAAGTTTTCATCCTTTTTTAACACACTGCAATAGCTTTGATAACCCAATGGTAGACATGAGGTAACCCAACCGTGTATGCGGTATTTAGTCAGGTATGTGGCGTTTCCATAGGATTTTATAGTATTGTAGCGTTTCAGCCCAATTTATTGTTGCTCGGTCTATAACATCGACCGCCACAATGCAACTACACGCTTACAACGGCACAACTTAAATTACTGTACAGAACTACTCTTTGCCTCGCCCTTCAAGCACATAGGTACAGGGAAATATATAGAGAAAATCAGGCAATCAAGTAATCTACGAAACAAGGTAATAACGTAAAATCGGCGAGCATACAAAAATGCAAGGAATTTAAACCCACGACATAGAAATAAAAACAAAACTTTACAGTATCCTTTAGATGTCCATTCCACAATTAATTTTTGATTTTAATATAAAATGATTTTAAATTATTTTATTGAATTGACGTAGTTATTATTAAGTGGTCATAGGGGAGAAAAATGAGTATAATGTATATATTTACAAATTACAAAAAGTATAGGATTGTTTTTTCTTGTAATGGTTATTAATATGAATTTGTGAATCAACATTTTTTGGTTGCTCTTTAAATATATCAATGGGTGCCGAAATTCTAAATTTATGATTTTAGAAACATTTTAAAATCTAAACTGCTTTGCCCTAATTCTAATTCATGATCATCAAATTATGACGAATACTAACCCAGCGCATGCACCCGGAACAGTGATTGACAGTGGGCTTCTGGCTTCAAACTTATTATGTTCATTGTATCCAAGCTTGTTTAAGTGCTCCAGTGTTAAATTGGCAGGGGCCCGACCACTTCCATTGATTGCATAGACTTTGTTGGTGGATTTGTTGTAGTACAAACAGAACATATCACCACCAATGCCTGAGATATATTGCTAGGACTTAAAATAGACAGTCATGTTTATGATGAAAAACTAATATAAGGTATTTTTGGTGTTGGGGGTGCGGTTAGTTCTGGTGTTAGGATTAGAGTTAGTGGCAGGGAAAAAATTAATTCCATACTTTTAATAAGCAATTTTCCTTTTTTCCTCCAGTTAGTGTTGCCTTGTATATTGATTATTTATTACACATTAATCAGAATATTTAATCCCACCATTACCTCAAGCTATTGAAGCATACTCATAATATAAATAATTTTAGATTCAATGTTTACTATGTGCCTTTCACATTGTGGTCTGTCTGTTCATGACCTGTGTGCTTATTCCCTAGACCACCACCCTTAATCTTAGTAATCTTACCTTTATCAGGTTACCAGAATCAATGCATTGCGTTGTGTATAATTGAGTTGAACCCATTAAACCAATGATGTTCGCTAAGTGCCTTGCCCAAGGACACAAATAACTAGCTAGCGAACAGTTGCACTGACCCACTAATGCATAGCCACCAATATATTTGGCCAGATGAAACCCAAAGTGAATCCGGTACCTCTAAATACTACAGGACCACTTGGACCGCTTGGATCGCAAGGAGCGCTTGAATCGCTAACTATACTCAGTAATTACAAAAGCAATGATATTAATGTTAAGGTTGGGGTTAGAGTTAGTTCTGGGGTTGAGATTAGTGTTTGGGACACGGTTAGAATTACTTTCCATAGCAATCTAAGTGATCCAAGCGATCCAAGCACTCCAGTAGTATTTAGAGGCAGTAGTATTAAGAGGCACCCAAGTGAATCACCCCACCTGTTGAATGTGGTTCCATCAGATTCAAAGCAGCAGCAACAGACACCGCTGCGTCGGCTGCATTTCCTCCTTTCTTCAATATATCAACCCCGATTTGACTCGCCAGAGTTTGGCTGGACGAGACACAACCATTCAAACATGTTAACGCTGATCTTCTTGAGGTGTACATGCTTAACACAGAACAATTCTAAATGTAAATGTAATAGTTTTGATTACATTTTTTGTTTTACATTCTTATAGTTAGGTTTAGTGCCCACGACTTGCTATACTAAATATTAGAT
>CH003415.1:853207-864161 GCA_000149265.1 Ciona savignyi | reverse complement strand
ACACCATAGTATCAAATAAACACCATAGTATCACAGAAACACCATAGTATCACATAAACACCATAGTATCAAATAAACACCATAGTATCACAAAAACACCATAGTATTAAATAAACAGCATAGTATCAAATAAACACCATAGTATCACATAAACACCATAGTATCAAATAAACACCATAGTATCACATAAACACCATAGTATCAAATAAACACCATAGTATCACAAAAACACCATAGTATCACAAAAACACCATAGTATCAAATAAACACCATAGTATCACATAACACCATAGTATTACATAAACACCATAGTATCCCATAAACACCATAGTATCCCATAAACACCATAGTATTTAATAAACACCATAGTATCACATAACACCATAGTATTTAATAAACACCATAGTATCACATAAACACCATAGTATCACAAAAAAACACCATGGTATCAAATAAACACAATAGTATCAAAGAAACACCACAGTATCACATAAACACCAGTCCATAGTATCACAAAAACACCATAGTATCAAATAAACACTATAGTATCACAAAAACACCATAGTATTAAATAAACACTATAGTATCATGTAAACACCCTGATTATTACAAGTTGCATATTAGTATTTTGTCTTTTTTGCTACCATTGTGATGCTACAAAACCATTTCACCTTGGTACTAAAACTTAGAGAAATTCCAAAATATAATATATATGTATGGTCTCTTCACACCATATGTGGACCAGAACAGGGCTGGGTTTACACTATCAGTCCTTATGTACAAATACACTATGTTTATCTGTGTTCAACTCTATGTAACCTTAATCTGCATTAGCTACCTTGCTACATCTGGACAAGACCGTAAAATGAAGATATACGACGTCCGCATGTTCAAACCACTTCATTCCTATCAACTCCACACTGGCCCTTCTAACCTATGCTTCAGTCAGCGCAATTTACTGGCTGCCACCTGTCAAAACGTGGTGCAAATCTACAAGGACCCTTGTGTGCAGGTAAAAGGATATTTCTTTTTATCCCCTTGGGTGATACTACAATGTTGTTTGTAATCTCAATAAAACTGTCTCCTGTTGATCCTCATGGGTGGGGCATAGCCAGTCGTTATACCAAGCGACCTCGCCAGACCACCTCGTGCCCGCATATTGCAATAACAAAACGATTGTTGGTCACAATACTGTCTAGCTATGTGTCCCACTGAGCAATCCACTTAATGAACTTTTAACCCATTTCCTGGTTAATCTCTTCAAAGAAACCAGGAAATGGCTGAACAAAATAAATAAATGTTTTAAATAAAAAATAATCAAAATTCATTTTTGTTGATTTTTTTTAATTTCACGTTTATTAGTATAACAGTGTTTTACTAAAGCAATACTCAATTTATCAATCACATACAAAAACTTTTAATTAAATAAAAGAAAATAAAAGTTCACCTACTTAGTCAAGGAATTGCCGTGGGTTATTATAACTAAGGCTAACGCGTAGCTAATTCTACAACAAATGCCATAAGTCTAATACTTGGCCCAAATCGTGATACGGAGGGCCTGTATAACAACCTAACTGCCTAATTTATAAAACTGAAAACTAATCTGGGCTCTCTGTGTTATGGAATCCTTTGACCAACAAACCGCGACTTAATCACTTGTAGACGCGAACGGACGTGACGTATTTGCATTTGTGATATCACCTCGCGGTTCCAACGGTTTCGTGACCTCATCACGCTATACATCAGAATACAAGGATTGACTGGTCATGTCTTTAATATATATCTTGCCCTACTTATTTGTAGTTTCTTGCCCAAAGCAATAAAGACCCATCATCGATTTACGGCAAAACGCCAATCTAACAAACGTCGGGGCAATATAATGTATAAATATCGATCAGAACGGAGACATTCGTCAAAACCACATTAATTCGATGCCCTTTAGATGTCCAATATCAGTAGGGAGCCGTCCACGCACCGCTAAACACCTGCTCGACAACGGCACGTACTTTCTTAACCTCACAGTTGGGACCTACCGCCGTAATAAAGCTGAAACGAGTTTTAGCTAAAGCCACTAATTCCCCAAGGATTGCGCAGCCCTTTATAGAATAACAAATAAACTTTTAAGCGGTCTGGTCTCTGCCGTATGCTTTTAGCTCCCGGCATACGTTACGCGGTAATTTAGCAACTCTACAAAATAATCCGTTTATTATAATGCCGTTGCTGAATTAAAGGGCTTTCACGGGCTTATGACTTGGCTTACAGTACTTATACTCGCTACATTACGAAATTTAATAACCAACAAGTAATCTGCTGTACACTACTGCTTGTTGCTTGTTGTGTAAACATTAAGCTCGATCTCGGGTTTTTACATGTTGCGCCACGCACTAATCTATCAACACATCGCTTTGTCGACATATTGCTCCATTTCCGTCCACGGGATACCCTTACGTATATTAGCTGCTGGTTAATGTCAGGTGATTTACATTGTGCGATTAACACAGCCCGTCTGGCCTCATCGAATTTCAAGCAGCAGTTTAGTGCTTACAGCCAGCTTAATTAAAGTGATGCGTCAGAATTTGCGGCAACGTTATCATTTCCGTTTTAGAGCGATTCTAACACGCACGGTACCGCGGACATTCGTGCTAAGGACCTCGCACTAAAAAAGAGAACAGCCCCAACCTTGGCTTCTAACCCAAGCCCTACCTTATCAAACTGCTCTTTCGTTTAACTTATCAGTTTCCTTGTTTTCGTTTTGCACTTTCTCTCGCGTTTAGCGCCACCCGTGCGCAAGAGAAAGGTTGGCGCTGAAATGTGATTGTGCGCTCGCCTAATAATGTCTAAATATGCGGTCAGCATTAATCCCAATTAACTATCGGAGTAAGATAGATTTGTTGTACGATTTCTCACGAAGCCCACACCACAATATCCTGAACAATCGTTTGAAACGGAATGTTCACCCTCTTAATCCGACAAGTTGTTTATTTAAGAAAACATTCCGACACATTTTACATCCGCTGTCATTCGTATTAAATTTACCGATTTACCGAACTACCACCCGAATACGACGCGTCGTACGTTTTTTCCGTTTATTTGGCCGCCATGAAACGCTTTAAATAACTTATTATTGACATGAAAACGTGAATTGTACATGAAAGCTAAATACAGCTCAATTCACAGTCGTGCGGCCCATCCATCGACTTGCCTTTTCGCCCCCTGCGCACCTCCCATTGAACACACTCATGATTTATTCAGAGCGGCACAAACCGAGTTTTGTGCCTTACCGCTGCTGGCTTATCCGTCGCGAGTTTGGTTTAAAGCAAAACTAAATAGTTGGATCGCCAACGTGCACAATACGCCGCGCCGGTTTATTATTAGATCGAAAATATTTTAACCTGTCTGTGTATATCAGGAGTCATCGTATAGAACCCAAGAAAAGGGCAAAAAATAAGCATGGTTCGAATATGCATTAAAACAACGCGTTCTGTGATACTAAACATCACTTATTCCCAATGTGCACACGCAGGGAAATTAATTAAACATGAACTAATATGCCGGAATTTACCGCGGCAAGTATTGTCAAGCTTTGGCCATATTAGGGAAAAATAGTTATGCCGTAAATTCGTCTCAAATTAATTTTATTTTTATTTTTTAGTTTATTATGTAAAATAAAGGCGGCAGGAAAAAAACGGCAAATTACAGTAATTAAACAACGTTAGTAAACACACGCGATGTAACAATATAAAAAAGAGATATGGCCGTTAAGCCTTACCATAAACCAACAAACAAAACATATATTGACTAAAAATTTGTAACCGTTCCTTGACCGCAAAGTTTTTTTAATTATTTTTAGGCCTAAGGTTCGGCTCCATAATAGACTCATTCTTTAAACCGTTCGCTCGTTTTAACAAAAAAAAATTGTTGCGTGTATCTGTCGAGTTTAAACCATTCGACCACACAATCGTTTCTGGTTTGATTCTCATAAGCTGGTTTACACGGTCGTGTGGCTGAATGGTTAGCGCGTCCGAATCACATCCCGATTCCTTATACAAAACGGTCTTGAGCAATTCGTGGCTTCGAAACTTAGGCCGGTAAAAAAGAACAAACCGTTCGCTCGTTTTAACAAAATAAACACTAGTTACCCTTGTGACCTTAAATATTACTACTATCTTTCAAATTCTAGGTCCAGGAGCATCCTTACTTAACACACCGACTACGACTGCCGGTAGAGGACGTGGCTTTCTGTCCGTACGAAGATGTTTTAGGCGTGGGCGGAAGCGATTCGTTCGTTAGCTTGCTGGTACCCGGTATGTTAAACTACCATTTTAGTGCAGAAAGCACCAAAATAAGAAAAGCTAACCAAAACCTCTTGGTAATCTCACTCCCACCGCTAAGTATGCCCACTTGGTTTGTCGAACTCCTAGATTTGGCGGTCATTTATTTAACCCTGAGGTTCGGCGGCCTAAATTTGTTCACCGATTAATTTTGGCGACCACGTCTAGCTATAAGTACATTCAATACTTAATTTCAATATAGACCTCATGCGTGTTTTCATCGTGGAAACAAAAAAATTAACTAAACTAACACTATCACTGATATAACCGTTGTTTAATATTCTTTATCCCTAATGCTCATTCCAAATCCCTACTAATTTTTAACCTTCAAACTAACATCTTGCAACCTTTTTCTTTTCTTTTTTTTTCTTTCTTAAGTTTTTCTATCGTTGGTTTGGTGGTTTCCGTCCTTGCGTAACTATATAGAATTGGCTGTTTATTACGGCAGGCAAGTTCCCGAAGCTGACAAGCGTATATTGTACTTCACGATTTAATTTGAAGTTTATTGTTTTTGCCCATCACTCCCATTTTCCCCCTCACAAGACGCCTCAAATACACCCGACTCATGTTCATTTTTTCGTTAACCACATTCAATACCGGCGACACAAAAAAGGAGGGAAAGCGGAAACTGCTTACTAAAACTATGGAAACCAATTCTAACCCTGCTCAAAACTCTATCTCAGCCTTAATCTAACTAACGCTAACTATAACTCATTATTAACCTTACTGTCATTATATTTCGTTTGGTGTATAGTTTTCCTTCCTCCCTACTTTGTTTGTCCCTCCATTTATTGTGCAGTTTTCCGTCTGAATCTTACCCAATACACTACAATAGCTCCGGTAACCCGACGGTGAGCGCGAGGTGATCTGACGATTGCCCGTTAACGCCCCCTGCGTTTTTCCCATTTACGGGGATAAACATGAATTTCCTATCCTTCCCTCCTTTCTACTTTGTTTGTATCGTGCCTACATTTGGTGTGCATTTATCATTTTTCCTCTGTTTATTTTTTTCCCGCGTTTCACAGGGGCGGGCGAGGCCAACTACGACGCCTTCGAGTCTAACCCAAACCGTAGTAAAAAACAGCGAAGAGAATGGGAGGTAAAAGCGCTTCTTGAAAAAATCCAGCCAGACATGATCTCGCTGGACCCGATGGTTCTTTCCAAAGTGGACCACGTATCGATGGAACGGCTACGGAAGGACAAAGAAGAACGAATGGTGTGTGCAACTAATATGTGTGTTCAAAACCATATAGTCTACACCAAAGTTGTAGGGTGGTTCGTATGTATTGCGTTCTAAATCAATAATCAATCAAATGATGCTATGATATTCCTTAAAATACGACCTTGTTTTGCCGTCCTGTTTGATGTATGACTTGTTTGTCGAGCCTAAATCCATCTGCGCTGCGCCGCACCAGCTGTCGTTTTGCCGTATGGATTTGCGACGATGAATTATTTAATTTTCCATCAACGATTACATCAAGACATATCAAACATGGAACTAGTGGCTTGTTTAAAAGAGCCTTCGTTTTTCCTCGCACTTTCCCACGAGAAAAAACTTAGCCTCGCGGCGCCACAGAAAACAACGCGAAAAATTATGGATTAATTAAGTGCCAGTTTACTCCCAAAAAAAACCTTGGTTTTCTCATTCCCGGGGATAAACATAAATATCCTATCCTATACACGTCCGGTAAGTATATTGCTTATAGATACACCTCTGGTTTCTACACCCCTTCAGCCGGTGACTCACCAACCGACTAAGCTAACCGACCGGTTATACTTTATATTTTGTTATACAGCTTATGTGCCGACCAACCATCCTTTATATTGTATTATACAGCTTACATATCGACCACCCATACCTCGTATTGGCTAATATAAATTTACAATAAGATGTCGTTCGTAACTTATAGTCATTGCATCTAAAGAAAGTAATTTGCGCTAACAGGGATTCGTCGAGGAAACTGCGAAATTTGAACCGAAACACAAGAACAAAGGCCGCAGCAAATCGGGAAATGTTGAGAAACGTAAACAAAAGGTACACGGAGCCACCATTCGAGAACAAATCAAAGAGGAGATGAAAGCGAAACGAGAAAAACTGCTGAAAGCGGAAGAATCGAGTTTAGACCAAATAGCTGTGGTCGATAATCAAACCGGTGATACGACGGAATTTAAAAACGCGCTTACGAGGAAAAGTGCCCTTGATCGATTTAAAAAGTAATATTTTGCATTTTTGATGGTTTTGTAAGGCTTTTGCCTAAATATATCAAAACCAACTTGGCAAGCGCGAGATATAATAAAACGAGACCATTTAAATGTCAGTGCGTTTTTGTAAAATTGAACATGGGCAGTGAAAGTTCCTTGTTAATTAGCTTGCAGTTATAACGTGCTTTTAAAGGATTTTCATTTGTGGATCGTTTAGCCGATGCCGGAGCCCAGCCGTCCAGTTAACTCAACTTGTCTCGGTTACTTTTTGCCAATTTTAACGTACAAAATGTTCTGGCCTGATTATAAATGTGTTGTCGAGATTATGGAATGCTTTTTACATATTTTTACCGGTTGCGTCACCTTTCAGCCGAAAGGTTTCGGTATCAAAACTAGTCACTGGCTACTTGGTTCTATTCTTGGGCAAGACACTTGGCGGACATTTCTTAACAGTACCTTATGTGAGGTCAGGTTGCATTAAAAAAAATAGGAAGAACAATTGGTTGAACGCCTCCTATGATGCGGAGTGGTTTATGCCGCTTCAGCATTCTTTTAAATAAACGCAGCATGTGACGAACACACCACCGAAAATATCGGGCCTGCCAGTCAAAAATATCTTTGTACGAGTTACCGAAAATAGCTTTATAGCATTTTTGTATTACGGTGGCCCATAAGGGCAATCCTGAAACTATATTTCAGTCTACAAAACTATTTTATAATCGACAAAAATATTTTCAAATTGAAAAAAACTATTTCGCCTATCCACAAATCTTTTTTTGCAGCCAATCGACAAAACTATTTCGCCGATCCGCAAATCTTTTTATGAAGCCAATCGGCAAAACTCTTTTGCAAATCGACAAAACTATTTTGCCAATCGGCAAAACTATTTTTTCAATCGACAAAACTTTTTCAGGAACCGCAAATCTTTTATTCACTGTCGACAAATGTATTTTCGAGTAGACAAATGTATTTTCGAGTCGACAAATGTATTTTCGAGCCGGCAAAAGTAATTTTAATTAGGTTCAAGCAACTGCCGTTAAATGTCTTTACAAGGTTTGTCAAAGGACACAACCGACTATTTGCTTACAGCGGCTGTTTTCCATCGGCCACCTTTCGGCTAACGGTCCTGCGCGCCATCACCAAGCCAACCGTCCGGACAACTAGGCTTAGCTTTATGATGTCGGGCACTTGTATTCGATTCATTTAACAATATTCATGTTATATACCCGTGAATGGGAAAACGCAAGGGGCGTTATCACATTGCGCCCACAGCCGGGTTACCGGGGCAATTGCAGGATGTTGTATATGATTGAGGCGTTTCTTCAGTTTTAGTTCAACCCATTAATACACTGGGTTCAGGCAATGACCGCTTAGTGCTTTGCCCAAGGACACAACCGACTAGCTAGAGTGGGAGCCTGTGGGTTTGATAAGCTAGTGGTAATTACTATAAGCTAGTGTTAAGAAAGATTATGTAAAGGATAGGAAGGATAGGATATTCATCTTTATCCCCGTGAATGGGAAAACCAAGGGGGTTATCACACGGGCAATCGTCAGATCACCTCGCGCCCATCGTCGGGTTACCGGAGCTATTGCAGTGTGTTGTATATGATAGACACTTTACTTCAATTTGGTAGAACCCATTAATCCGCTGGGTTCAGGCAATGTCCGTAAAGTGCCTTGCCCAAGGACACAACCGACTAGCTAGCGACCAGTTTCGCACATGTAACCTTTCGATTGAAAGGCGACGCACTTAACCGCTAGACCAACGGGTCGGATTTTGTTCTATTAAAAGGGACACTACTATAAGCTATTGCCGTGGCATACTGGTGTGATTGACTGCAGTACAGTTTGCTAGTGTGTCAAAAATAAACCAGTTTGGTTTTTATTTTTTGTGTTTTCGGTGTCACACAATAACAAAGCAAATATATACAACTACCAGTCGTTGACAAAAATATATAAAGCAAGATCAGCATAGTAAAAACTGTGGCGGTTCCGATTAGCTGTATCTCATTGGTTCATGCAGAATGACTTTATCCTTTCTTTTTATTAACGACTATATGCAGACAACTATATCCTTTCGTTATTATCGTTTAATTCTCTTCCCCTTTGGTATTCGACCTGGTAGAAGTTGGACGGTTAAGTAGCTTAGCTTTATGATGCCTGTGCATTATTAGTATATTGATAAATATTAACGAAAAAACATAATATTGTTAAATAAATTCTGGTCGCCCCGATTGTTTGGCTTAGTGATGGCGCGCAGGACCATAAGCCGAAAGGTGGTTGATAGAAACCAGCCGCTGTAGCAACAAGTAGGCTGTGTCCTTGGACAAACCTTGTAGGCCTAAACACTTTAACGACAGTTGCTTGAACCCCGTCAAAATTACTTTTGCCGGCTCGAAAATACATTTGTCGACTCGAAAATACATTTGTCGACTCGAAAATACTTTTGTCGACAGTAAATAAAAGATTTGCGGATCCTGAAAAAGTTTTGTCAATTGACAAAATACTGATATATAGTTCAGAATTGCCCTTATGGGCCACCGTACTGTATGAGTATACTGCGTGGGATCTCGACTTGTCGATGGGCTATAAACTAACAAACACGTTAAAACAAGAAATGCTTGACAGCTTATACAATTTTTCTTTCTTAATTTTTAAAGAGACGACATTTTTTAGAAAAAAAAAATTGGCTCCAGGATCTTAAATATAGTAATTTCAATACGATTTCCATTCCTAAATTGTATTTCAACAAAGTTGCATATACGGGAATTTCCCTGTATAAAATATCTTGGGCATGGCAAATTATTTAGAGTTGTGGTTTTTCGGTAACTTTATTAATTGCCTACCGTTAATCCAATTAACCGGACTTGTGTTATTTAACTTTATTAAAAGTCAAGCTCTAAGAAAACTTGAATTAAGACAAGAAAATTGAATTGAGGCAAGCAAAACAGCAAGGGTGAGGAAATCCAACAAAACACGAACGTACATGTTTAATTTGAAATAAAACACGTGTAGGAAAGTAAAAAGCATAAAACGATATAAATTTTAAATGCTTAATAGGTGTAAAATTTGTGTAAAATTTGTATAAAATTTAATCAAATGGTACAAACAAGATGGTTCGATTAGTAGCCTATAAAAGATTTTTAAAACAAAAAAGCCTAAATGAGTGTAACATTAATTACAACTTATTTTAATAGCTTCAATAATCTAATACTGAGCACAAGGTAATATGACAATTGCATAAGCATGGGGTATAAGCCATAAATATCCTATCCCTGTTCATCTATTGGCATAAGCATTCCCTTAACAAATTTGACAGTTTTAACCAAAACGATTATATAAACTTAACTACATCACAGGTTAGTAGGAATAATTATAAATATGGATGCACAAGCTACTGTTATGAGCAATGTGCTAATGGCAAGCTCAGAAATGCCGGAAGGTTCGGTAAAAGTCCAGGGTTATGACTTCAATGATGGAATCGATTATGACAAGATATTAGCAGCTTACACTTACTCTGGCTTTCAATCCACTAACTTCGGCAGAGCAGTTGAAGAAATAAATAAAATGGTGATTGTGTGTTATATGATAGTTTATAAAAAAACATATATTGATGATTTTAATAGGGATCAGTTTTCGAAATTCGTTTGCGGAGTCCACGACAAAAAAAATGCTGTGGGAAATTGTATAAACGTAAAAGCCCACGGAATTTTGCCGTAAATCTATAACCATTACTTAATAATCGCAAAATCCGGAGGTAAGTTTATTCTAATTTGGGCGACACCGCGCTAAGGTGCGTTTGGACAAGAGCCAATTGTGCAATATTAGTAAGTAAGCTAAAGCACATGACAAAAATACTTAATTTGGTATCTCTGTATTTCTATTATATGAAAATACAACACATTGCAATAGCTCCAAAAAACTACAAATCCTGAATCCAACGTCAATGTTAGAATAGTAGGAAGCATCTATCTGGTTTGGACTGGATAATAATTCCAAAATAATAGAGGACTACAGTTTAAAAGAAAAAAATACAGTAATACCAAATGAGGAAATACATGCGATTGCCAGACACAAGCTAAATTTGCCGAATTGTTAACTCAGCAAATCGGCGTGCAACGATCAAAGAGACGTAGTCTCTCGGAGATTTGATTTTCAATTTTGTTCCGACTTGAAGGCATTATGTAGCGGTAATTTAAATAATCATTCTGTACAAGTACGAATGAAGAAGCTCTTTTACAACTTCGAGATTACAAAATTTACTTGAAGTATGATTCACGAAAAGTTTCTATTCATGATTTCTAATTGTTGCCCGCTTGCTCAGACGTTGCGCTGACATTTGCATTCGCGTGATAAATCGCAGCCAAGATTTTATGTTTATAATTTGGAATCCTAACTATTTTATTATATTGCTTAAAAAG
>CH003415.1:842167-852788 GCA_000149265.1 Ciona savignyi | reverse complement strand
TCAACCAATCAATGCAAGAAAACCTCGACAAGGTCAATTTAAATCCGATCAACAGAATAAAGACGAACTGCACAATTTTTCTGGGTTTCACTTCTAACATAATTTCCTCAGGTGGGTTCGACTGATTAGCTTAAGGGATTATGGATGTAAACAGTTCGATCATTTCAAAACTGGTATTTGATCAAAGGTACTTGTAACACAATTTAATAGCATAGGCTACCTGCGTCATTACAGATTTCCAATGTAATCCGAACCATTGCTCATGTGATAATTATTTTTCCCATTGGCAGGAAAACATGAATATGTTATTTTAAACAGCATTTTTTTCCCATACCTAAAAGTTGTTCTTTACACACTATCCATTTTAATATTGTGCTTTAACCTCCACAGTACCTGTAAAAGTGCTGTGCTTTAATCTACACACTACCCATATAAGTACAATGCTTTAACCCACACATTACCAGTAAGTGCTGAGCTTTAACCTCCATACTACCTGTAATTCGTATAAGTACAATGCTTTAACTTTCTCAATATTAGTTAGTGCTATGCTTTAATACTTTCATACTACAAATAGGTCTACGAAGCACTATACGGTTTCTGGTTCAACACAATCTGGTCGATTGTCTAGTGGTAACGGCTGGCGGGGTGGAAGAAGACTTCATCAAATGTTTGGCCCCGACTTATCTGGGGGATTTTAATTTAAAGGGGTCTGATCTAAGGAAAAAGGGAATTAATAGGCGAGTTGGAATTTGTGTTTTCTTTTATTGAAAACATAAGATATTTGAATTTATCTTAAAGTGTATTTTAATTTTTTTATATGATTTTTTGAACAACGAAAATAGTGGACCAAATGACGTCAACTCATGGACACTTTTTTCAGCAATGCAAGGGACAGTCAGAATAACCAATGTTCATAATGCAGGGTTCGAATTAATGATTTTGAAACGATTCGCGAAATGCGTGGGTTAGGAAAAATTCGTTTTCGCGCATTGGCTATGTTAAATTGCCTTAGAATCCGGTTTTAGAACCTCTCAAACTAATCTTTAAAGCCAGAAAGATAATTAATTAAGCAAACAGTACCGTTATTTAGCAGTAATGATAAACTGCAATATACCTATCGTAAGTTAATGCGTGTAGGATAGGACGAATATCGACGAAACGAAGCCTTTGAAACGAGTAATCTTACTTGTTAAAACACCATATAACCTTATTATAAAGGGGTGTGTCGCATCTCCGCCAATCATAAATAAAGGAATCGTTGTATATTAACGCATAATGGCTATTGTTTGCTTTGTGATAGAAATGCTTATTATGCGTCAATAATGCAAAGTAAAGGCAAGGTAAATAAATGTAATAGTAATGTGATTGTTAAATATTATGTTGAAGGCAAAATATGTTATATTAACGTGTCGATGATTTATTATTAAAAGTGCGCGAAATCAGTAACGGTAATTTATATTTTCGCGATTTTGTTAAATTTTGTAATTCGCGAACTTTATAAAACGGTTCGCGAATAGCGATTCGCGATCCCTTAATTCGAACCCTGTAATGTATGTAAAATTTATTGTTAAAACATTCAATATGGTAGAAATGTTCAGTTTATGATCAGAAACACAATATTTTTTTGCTATCGTTCAGGGCAGAAGTAATAGTTTTTGTATTATAAAGTTAAGTTAAAATACATTTTCTCAAAGCGTGGACATTAAAGGAGGCCATAGAACAGTGGTAAATAAGATAACCTAGTATTTCCAGAGAGAGCTATTGTAGATATTTTCATATGATGCAGACATTAACAGATTTTTCTAACCCCTTAAATTACTGGACAATGTCTTCTACCAGCCAAAATAATTTTTATTTACAAACATACAAGGAGCGATGGATTAGAACGACCCAACTTACTAATTAGTGTGTGACCCCCTTCCAGTATGTTATTTTTTGTCACTACTTTTCCATAATGGAAATCGGTAATTTCCATGTCTGTTGCCTTTCTTAAATCTGGTAGCCGTTTCTCACGCTCTTTATAAGGAATCAAATCCTGATATCTTATCGAATGATACCCAAAAGAACCTCAGTAGGCAAATACCAAACGGAGGAAAGTTGATTGGCAAGACACTTAAATAATCCGTTTCCCGTGCGAGACATTAGGAAAGTTATCCAGACCGCGCGTGTATTAGCTCTAAAGGAAACGCTAAACATCAAACTACATCAAACATACATCTTCCTTTAAATACCATAGGCCTACCGACAAAAGTTGATGCAGACACTTGAATGAACCGTCAAGCATGCAAGACTTGGTGATCTGCAAAGTTATCTATAGTCACCAAGGCAAAGACACGGCCCATGTTGGGGTGATAAGTGCATGCCTCTTGAAAGCTCGGTGTTTTTCGCATGTATTAGCTCTGACATCTAAACATCAAACTACATTTTTCCTCAGGATCGGAAATTTACTCGTCCCGAACAACAACTACTGTTTGTTTGAAGACTGGATCATCCCTGTGTTTGATCAGATGTTAAAGGAACAAAAGGAAGATGGAGTGAAGTGGACACCTTCCAAGGTGATCTGGCGACTGGGGAAGGAAATTGATAACCCTGACTCGGTGTATTACTGGTGCTATAAGGTTGGTACTACAGTTATAGATGTCCATTCAAGAATCAATATTCTAATTTAAATCAAATACTAAATTTTTTAGAATTAATTTTTGATTCTACCAATTTGGATAGGATAGGATATTCATGTTTATCCCGTGAATGGGAAAACTAAGGGGGTTAACACACGAACAATCGTCAGATCACCTTGCGCCCACCGTCGGTTTACAGGAGCTATTTTAGTGTGTTGTATATGATAGACACATTCCTTCAATTTGATAGAACCCATTAACTAGCTGGGTTCAGGCAATGTCAGTAAAGTGCCTTGCCTAAGGACACAACCGACTAGCTAGCAACAAGTTTCGTACCTGCAACCTTTCGGTAAAAGGCGACACTTAACCGCTAGACTAACCAGCCAGACATTCAAAATTAAGTGCTTGAGTGGAACAAAATAACTTATTTGATTCGGATTCAATATTAGAAAAGGTGGTAACAATTTTCTAGAAAAGATGGTAACAAAGTTAAAAATTATTTCCAGCCATCGGAAATAAAAAAATGATTTGTATCATGGCAATTAAAAGCAGTTTGTTCTTTTGTTTAGAATCAAATCCCAGTCTTCAGCCCGGCGCTAACCGATGGTTCTCTAGGAGACATGCTGTACCTTCATTCCTACAAAAACCCCGGTTTAATTATTGATATTGTGGAAGGTATGTATTGTACTTATATCATAGCTTGCATTATTTGTTTTAGGTATATTAATTTTTAAGTGTGGTTGTATTTACTGTTCCGACTAAGTTTGCTGCGGATAAGATTCTTCAGATTGACACTTACCCACAGTCGAGTTTTTAGAGCTATTACAGTGTGTTTAATATTTTTGATGTTTATTTTCGATTAAGCCATTTGATTTATTTAATCAAGGCATTTACCAGTATGTAACAGCAAGTGTCTTGATAGTTTTAAGTCAACGTCTGCTTTGTGCCTTTCTCAGTGACACATCTAACCTTGACATTTTTGTTCCTTAGATGTCAGACTTATGAATAACCAAGCTGTGTACGCCGCTAACAGTGGAATGATTATCCTGGGGGGAGGGTTGGTCAAACATCATATTTGCAATGCCAATCTGATGGTACTTGTTATGTTTTATTGCCGATTTATAAAAATGTTGGGCAGTTAAAGAAAATGCAGTTTTTTAGGGAATGTTGAACAGTGCTGAATGGAGAGTAGTACTGTAACTTCTGCACTTATGGTTTTGTGCAGACGGTTGTGACAATAAACTCAAATGATAATGAAAATTAGGGAAGAAAAAATATTTTAAACCTTTTTATATTTAACATGCAAACGAAATAACTTTGCTGTGCTAACCTTTTTCTAGCACTGGTCTTGACATTAGAGAATGTGCGTCATAATTTAGTAATATTTCAATTAAAAAGGATTAATATATTGTTACAATGTGTCTAAAACTTTAGGAGGAACATTGTGATATGTATATATATACGGGCCCAACATTTTAGGAATATTTATTTATTTGTTTATTCATACTCATAATGTGGTTAGTAGTATTTGATGATCTACCTAAGTTTGCAACATATATCAATCATTAAAACATTATTTTGTTGTTTATTAATGATTATCTATTTGATCCATTAAAACCGAGGCATTTACCAGTATGTTACTTGTGTTTTTATCCCTCTTGCATTTTTCAATTCACGAGAATAAACCTAAACATTCCAATGGGTTTTAACAAATTGAAGAAACCTGGGTTCTAACAAATTAAAGAAACATCTTAATCATGCACAACACACTGCAATAGTTCAGGTAACCTGACGGCGGGCGCAAGGTGATCGGACAATTGCTCATGTGTTAACCCCCTTTCATTTTTTCAATTCACAAGGATAAACCTGAATATTCTATCCTAATTGATTTCTTTTTCACTAATAATTTATCAATTTGGTTTCAGCGCAACGGTGCCGATTTCTCAGTGTTCGTCAACACCGCTCAGGAATTTGACGGCTCTGACTCTGGAGCTCGGCCCGATGAAGCCGTGTCTTGGGGAAAGATCAGGATGCAAGCTCAACCCGTGAAGGTTCGTTAGAGGTTGCCCAAGGACCCAGCCTAATGGAATTGGGTGTTTTAATAGGGTTTTTATACTTGTATAAATATTTATGGATGTGGGAAATGCTATAGGCATTTGTTACTGTAGCTGAGGAATATATTAGAGAAAATTACTTAGTTTTCTTCAACTTCTTCAACTACTGGGTTCAGGAAACAACTGTTAAGCATGGACTTAAAGACACAATTGATTATTCAGATGCTGGTTTTGATCTTGTAACCTTTTAGCCTGTGGCATATATATATCCTTAACATTTGCTGGATAAAATTAATGTTTAAATTTAAATACAAAAGCAATTTAAAAAAATAAAAAATAATATATTCCACAGATTACTGCCGATTTTTCTTATTTTTTTGCATTTAATACATTTCTGGACTAATAAATAAACAATTTAAGTTACCAATAAGTACTACAAATAAAAGAAAGTTTATTATATATTATTTATGGTATGTGAAGCCATAATGTTGTACTTTGAATGTCACCTTTGTAATATTTAAACGTGATAAAGGTATTTAAACATGTTAATTGATTTAGATTAAGCAGGGAAAATAAGGCTTCTCTAACACATTAACACTTTCCAGTAAGATTTTTCAATAATATTTAATAGATTATATCAAGAATCACCTAAACATCCTAATATAAAAGACACACAAATCAATAGAACACAAATCAATAGAAATTTCCTTTATTTTAATATGAATTATAGTAGCATTTGACATGTAATAAAAAGGCATTTTTATTCTTCAGGTAATATTACATACTTGTTTGGGCCATACATAAAAATACACTACGGATAGTGTGGGCCGGTTGGTAATTTGTCGCTAGCTCAGCGCTGTGTCCCTGGGCAAGGCACTTAGTGGACATTCCCTTAACCCAGTGGCCTGATGAGTTCTACCAAATTGAAGGAATGTCTCAGTTATATACAACACAATGTAAAAGCTTTAGTAACCCAACAGTGGGGTAATCCAACAATTGCTTGTGTGTTAACATTCCTTGCTGTTTTCTATTCACAAGGTTAAACAAGAATATCCAATACTACGCTATCCACCCAAAACAATTCTAATTTTCCATTAATTTCTGCTTTATTCCCAGGTTTACGCTGAAGCCACTTTGGTGTTTCCTCTGCTGGTGGCTCAAACATTCGCGAAGGATTTCCACTCCAATCGGAAGGTCATTGTGGAACATTGACGTTGTGGCACCCATCCCTGGGTGGGAAACGTTGCGTAATTTACCAAAAATTATGTTAGAAATTTCGTTTTTAGTATTATTTTATCAAATACATTCATACTCAAGATCACTTTTCCTTGATTTTAAAATCTGTGATGATTGGTTTCTACAAAGATGTTGAGATTAATTTTAAAAAATGTAACCTTTTAACCAAATCAGATTTCGATAGTGATGACAAAACAAAGTTAATTCCAACCATGATTTTTCGCTTATGCTAAGGCACTCTTGATTACCACATTAAAAAACCTGGTAAATCAAAACAGAAAATAGACAGCTAATAAAAATATCGGTGTTTTCCAGTCTATTTGATAAATCGACATTTTGGAAAAACTTGGCAAATAATTAATCATTGTAATGACTCTAAGGCTTTCTCTTTTGTGCGTTAAAACTTTATGAATTTTTTTATTGAGAATTTGTTGTATTTTTCGTTTTTTGTAACAATTCTTAACAACTAAAGAAAAACAAAAACATGGCAAAATTATGGTAGTAAAATTATAGCTGATAAAAATAATAGCCTTATAATACATTTTAGCAATAAATATGATCAACAAAACAAAGAAATAAAGAAGCAAAACTGTCGAATCACGAAATCGATATTAGCAACAAACCCTAAAAATTAACTCTACACATGGTACTAATACAATTACCACTATCCGATATCTTTGTTTCCAACCAACAGAGAATTAATTGAGACGTTTCTTTCATTTGGTAGAACCCATTTGGCCACTTAATTTTTATTGGTGCAAGTTCATAAACTAGTCATTGTATTTTGTACTAAATGCCAAATTTCTGGAGCTCATATTTTCCCCTGACAACTATTTTACAATTTCCCAATTCATTTTAATTATGCATAGAGTGTAGCACCAAATATCAGTTAAATATGTTTATAAACTAATATATTTTAATTATAATAATTAAGTATTTAAATAAGAGAACAAAAAATTTCTGTTAAGCACATAGTTATAATAGCCATTTATGTTTTAGAAAAAAATGAAAAATGCAGGGTAATTATTATAATGGCAATCACAGATTGCGCTATGGCTACTTTCGGCTTCTAGATCTATTGCAGATTGTTATATATGCTTAATATATTTCTTTAATTTTGTACAACATAATCCACTAGGTTAAGTTGATGTCTACGATGCATTCTTAATGATGCAAATTTCAATTTTATGATCTAGAATCTCTGCTTTCTTTGGGCCTAATTTTTTACCAATTGAGCTATTCACTTAACCCGAATTTAATCTATGTAAACCTATTTATAAGGCCAGCAAACTGTTTTTCTTTGAGTTCAATTTGTATTTTTCTTCTTGGAAATTGTGACATACCCGTTTTATAATATTACATCCATATTTCCAGAGTCAAAAATAAATATATGATTTTCACTTAGTTTGACTTTTAAAAAGGTAATTTAACATATTTTAGAACACAAAAAAAACCTTTAAACACATACAAATTAATATTTCAAGTTAAGGAATAAGACACAAATTTAAAACATTGTATTAAATGATTTTGCAATCTGGTTGGTTAGTTTATTTTGGGCCAGACAAGAGTGGTTTCCTGTGGTGTTTTGTCTTACTGTTTGACAATACCTTTCATGGTATACCAAAACTGGTAAATATTTAACGAAAAGCAACATACCATTTTAAGATTAAAACTGATATAAAAAAATTATATAATTAAAACACTGGAATTTTGCAGATAAGTTATGATATAATTACAGAATGTTAAACATTTAACACAGTTAAATAATGTTTGCTCAGGAGAACTAAAACAACAGAATCCTAAAAAAGGTGTCTAATTTCAATTTTTTATAACTCCCAGAATAATAAACTTGTTACAGAGAATATAAGTTATTGTGTAGTCAGTCAAATTAAACCAATAAAATTCCTCAAAACAATTCCAGTTCCAATCTGTGCCAATCACAGAATGTAAAAGTTGTTTAACCGACAATTTTACGACATCGTGTACCAGGAAGATATGTTTATTCTTGCATGATTTTCATTGCATAATCAACACACATGCACATCGTTAAAATCTCATTGTTTTAAACCCAACATTTAATCCCTTGTATGTCGGTATTTAATTTTATCTGATTGAAAAGTAGTAGAGGGTGTATGTGATAATATGTCAGGTTTAAATAGTATCATTAGCCTTATCATAAAAGTTTATTTTATTTTTTTTAATTGGGTTGAAATACAGTATAGGAGTTTGAATATGATTGTGAAATTATTTGAACTGCTACTCACTGTGGTATTAGTACATACAGGTGTGTAGGTTTTTCTTTGGTTTTATTATTTTGAATATGGGTTTTACTGCTAACCTTATTACTGTTACATACATCTATTTATAACCAATACATCCTCTTACAATTAAAGTTATCCCTTCCGAATTTTGTAAATAGAATTGTGTGGATATTTGAACAATATATCTTATATAGTTTTATATTTTTTCTGTTTCTTTAATGATAATTGTAATCTTTATATTTTAGCCAAGAAATAAAATTAAAATTCTATTTGTTTTTTTAAATATTTCACCATGTAACATGTTTAAATAAAGTAGCTTAAAATAACTTGAGTTGATAATAAATATGCAACGATTTTAAGCATATATTTAACCAAGAAATAAAAATAATTTTTTTTTTAAACATTTTACCTTTTTCATGTAACATGTTTAAATAAAAGTAGCTTTAAATCCATTAAACAAATATCGCTTTTTAAGTGCAAGGCCAATCTAACTGTCCGGATGGTTGGCAGCTGTACAACAATTTCTGCTGGTATTTCTCGTACCAGCAACCAGCAGTAAGTTGGACCACAGCAGAGTCGTGGTGCCAGCAGAACAACGGACATCTCGCCAGCTTTGCCACAACAGATGAAAGGGTTAACGAGTTTGATTGTATTTTTTTTTAACATATGGTGAAAAACAAAGCACAAGAGCACAACACAAGCAACAGTCAGACCACTTTGTACCCAATGTGTGGTTACTCTAGCTATTGCAGTGTGTTGTATAGTATTAAAATACAAATTTCAGACAATTTTTGTTTAGTGCATTGCCCACAACGTCTAGACCAGTGGTTCCCTAACTGGGGTCCGGACTTTTGTGGGTCCATGAAGCACTTTCAGGAGGTCCGCGAAAGAAATTCGGTATGGGCCTTACTTTACTCATAGCTTAATAATTTCAGTACAGCAATATATACTAAAACTCTCTGTACAAGGGGTCCGTTGTGAATTTTTTTTTTCAAGTTTGGGTACCACTGGTTTAGACAAAGTTACTTTTGATCCCACAACCATGCAGACTGCTGGCGCTTATCAATAAAGATATCCCGCCTGGCTTATTTGATACAACACACTGCAACAGTTTAAGGAACCCAACTCGGCTCTGATCTGATTTTCTTCTGACAAACTTTTTACTTAATTTTAATATAAACATTGTTTTTAGTTTAATTTATTTTTTTATTATAATTTTTTTTTAATATGTCTACAATAATTCATTGATTTAATTATAGACAGATTGTAACAACTGCCGTTTTGCCGTCTTTTTAGCGTTTCTAATTTTTATAGAAGATTGCAATGATTTAGGACTTTATTAAAGTTTAAATGAACTAATAACTTGTTGTTGTATAAGAAAACAAAACTAAGTAATTTGGTACTTTAAAGAAAAAAGTAGTACTTTAGAAAATACAAAGTAAGGGCAACTTTAAAGTAATAAACTAAATTTAACAATTGGTGATAATCTAACAATCAACGGAAATCACGAACACCCAGATTGATTCGGTCACAATTGTGATAAATAATGTGTTGACAAAAAAAACACCTAAAATACTATTTTAAAGGTCTTACTGCGTGTTTTTATCGTGGAAACACAAAATAAACTAAATCTGATCACCTTTTTTATGCAATAGGACTGGGTAGTTGATCAGAACTTGGAACAATGGGATGAAACACGGTGGTGGATTGGATTGAATGATGTCAAACAGGAGGGAAAGTTTGTATGGAGTGACGGAACTCCTTATGATACTGATGTTGCGTGCGTACTAGTTTTCGTTTTATTATTTTTTACATGTTTTTTTTTTTATCATGTTTTTGTATTCGAGCCCTTTTTAAAAAATATATTAATTCATCTTTTTCTAAATTTGATCGCTAGCTAGTTGGTTGTGTCCTTTGGGCAAGACACTTACTTGACACAAACCCAAGAAATTAATAGTGGATTAATAGCACACTACAATAGGTCCGGTAATCCGTTGGTGTTAATCTGACAATTACTCGTGTGTTAACACAACAGGAATTAATATTTAGTGAATACTTTCTTATTTTGATGGTTTTTCAGTTTGACCATTTTTTAGTTTTTTTTTTTAATTTTTAATGCAATTTTTTTTTAATTTTCAATACTAAATTAAATCTGGTCCAACAGATAAATTATATAATTACCCAAAAATAGAAACATACTTTAATACTAAAAATGTTTAAAATCCAACGGTGTATAATATAGGGTGGAATAACAAAGCTTCCTTTTTGCCATTTAGGATAGGATAGAATAAACATTCATGTTTATCCCGTAAATGGGAAAACCAAGGGGGTTAACACACGGGCAATCGTCAGATCACCTCGCGCCCGCCGTTGGGTTACCGAAGCTATTGCAGTGTGTTGTGTATGATTCACACGATCCTTCAATTTAGTAGAACCCATTAATCCGCTGGGT